>WYDI02019072.1:0-16064 GCA_009867235.2 Psittacus erithacus | reverse complement strand
AAGTTAGAAACACAGTGCTGCACCAGCCACTAAGAAGGAGAAAAAATGACTGCTACTGCTGAACCCATGACACCTTCTATGCTTCTTTCAGAGCTGATCAAATTGAATTGCTTCTGCACAATTTTAACCCATAACATTTACGACAAGATTAAGCAAAAGTAAAAAAAAAGAAAATAAAAAAATCCCTAAGAACCCACAAAATAAAATAGTTTAGCAGCCCTATTGCCTTACACTGTAGGTACATTTCAGGAGCATTGAATGTAATCCCAAGGAGACTGTAAAGGCCTCCTGGAGCTACGGAATCTGCCTTAATAAAAATAAGTAAATGTCTGTGTCTTGAAAATGTTTTACAACAAATTGCATTATAATTTTAAAAGAATTGCCTGTCACTATCACAGTCTATAATGACGTTTCTCCCTGAAGAGCCTTTGTAGTCAGCTTTCTGATTTGTCATACCATCTTCTAATGCATCATTATTGCTGAAGAAGTCATCGCATTATGATATAATGAGGTGCCATTCTCATCAAGTTAAACTCTTGTGCATCAACATGTCTGATGAAGGCCTTTTAAAACCTCTTGCTGTGACCTTGGCAAAACTGTCTTATGCTTCTACAGATCCACATTTCTGCAGACACTCAGAAACCTTTCAGAGAACAGTTTTAACAACTGCTTACATATATTACTGCAACAGGCTAGGCAGAACTGTAAAGGTGTATTATCTTCAGGTTCTAACACAGCAGGTGTCGCCTGTAGGAAAGCTCTTCAAAAATAAAATTGCATAATGAAGGAAAGGGGTGAGGGGAAAGGGGTAGAAAGTTCGCATAATTACACAGGGTGAGATCAATCACTTAATCTAGCTGATAAACACAATTTGGATTTAAGCCAAATTGTAGCCCAGAAACAGCTTTAGTGCCCCGGTACATCATGTCTTCTGTCAGCAGAGGAGAGGTGAGTATAACCCTGATTTTTTTACGTTCTTTGCAGTCATGCCCGGGGTCAGAATCAGAAAGGATGCTCAACTGCTCCAGCTGCAGTGAGATGCAGCCTGATCAGTGGCTGGAAAACAGTTTCTGATTTCTGAGCCTCTCTTCTCTCCCACCGTTATCCATGGAGAATTCTGTAGGAGTAACACTGTGATTGAATTAGAGAACTGGAAGTTGAAAGTTTCTTTTAAAAGGGAAAGAGGTACTACAGACCTGCAAGGGTTACCATTCTCCAGCCTTTTCTTTTTCCTTTTGAAACAATTTGACTAGCCAATGTTCTTTGCCTATTTTTCTCAGATCTAAGGTGCCTATTAGTAAATACAAATATACATGTGCCTTTGAATAGACCTTGAGCATGAAAGAGAATCTCATTCTTTTTAGATGCCCTTTCCTACAATAAATTATGTGAAGGCCCCAGGCTGGCACTAAAATATGTGTGAGACATTGGACATGCCTTGTCCAATTTGCGTTAAAATTTACAGACAAAAGCTACCTGAGCAGAACATCCATTAGACCAGGCTTTAGATGGACTTTAAAGTATTGCTGGAAGCAGGCTTTAACAGAGCATGAGATTTGATGCTTATTGTTCTCACATCACTGTAACTTTGGTTTTTTTACTATATATAATCAAAATCACATGTAGCTATTTTTCTTCTATGATTTGACAAGCAGGCTAACATTAAGGTAGAAGAGTTATTTATATATGAGATGAGCTAAATATATTGCTAGCCATTTCAAAGAAAGGGGACAACAAGAAAAAAAAAAGGTGATATTCTGGAAATTACAAGCACAGTATATTGTCATGGCTGTTGAAAAGAAAAAAATCCAGGGAATGGGTGAAGTTGTTCATAGTGTATATTATTCAGAAACAAATCTGATGCTCTTTGAGTACAGCTATTACCACTTGCACAAAATAGGTGATAGAGGGAAGTATGAAGAACCATAGACCCATCAGCCTCCTGTCTAAAGCACACGAGGTTTCGCTTTCGCCAAAGTAAATGGCATGATGTCTTAATGGCATTTAGTCAAACAGAAGAACCAGTGGACTTTCAGTAAGGTTCTTCAGTCACTTTTATGTGCTGAGTGAAATACTGTTTTCTAAAGTTTGAAAGAGACATATCTTGGCAATCCTTGGAAATAGCTTCTCTGCTAAGCTGTGCTGTGATTTATATGCATTAGCATCAGTCCAGTGTCACTGTAAAAATAAATACTACTTGTCTCAAGATATCTGGATAACTTTTACTCTTAATTTTGTTTTGACAGGTGTCGTGAGTACATTTTTTATTTTTTCGTTTTTTATTTTTTTTTTACATTTCCTGTAATAAAAGCTGACTGCTTCCTCTTTCCATCAAACATGCTGTATGTCTACCTTTCAGATGAATTGCACCATGCTTATTTAGGCAAATGTGTAGCAAATAACCACCTGCTGTCTGGCTTTTCCATTCATGTCTACTCCAACAATCATGTAAAAGAAAAATTCGTAACAGATACATATTTAATAACAACCTATAATAAGATTTATCATGTCTGCATGTCTGGATGTGGGGGTTGTGTAGTTTTTTTTGGTTGGGGTTTTTTTTTGTGTTGGGTTTGAGTTTGGGACTTTTTAAGTTGTTGGAGATTTTTTTATATTGTGGTTGGTTTGTGTTGCATCTTGTTGGGGTTTTTTTGGGGTATGTATTCAATGAAGAAACAACTGAAAATGACACCCTTAAGAAATAATGAATTCTCTGTAAGGATAAAATGCTGCATTTAAATACTGCATTTTGTTTTTTTAATAGTCTAATCATGTACACATCCACCACTATATATTTTTCAGAGCAGGTAAAAACTGTATCTCTATACCATATTGCAGAGACTGTTGTCATATGTTGACATATTGCTGTGTTGTGAGATTTTGTTCAATAGCAGGATTTAAATTAGAAGCTGGAACATTTAAAATGTGTGAAAGATTACTTCTGTGTTGTTGGAAAATGCATAGGATATTTTATTATTAGCTTATCTGATTCTTATGGGCATATACATAACTTATGTGACTATGTAAGACAGCCACAGTAAAACTCATGTTTGACACTGAGATAATCTGAGACAAAACAATTAGAAAGTAGCACTTTTCAGATATTTCACAGCGCTATTGTTTTAATGTCAATATCATAAACAAATTGTAGAATGTCATATCACACTAAATGATGAAGTCTGACATTTGGAGATACTCTAATTTGCCAAAGACATACTTACAGAGGTGGACAGAAACACTCTCATAAGTCCTTGAAGGAATGCTTCTCTGTTTTGGAAGAACAGCCACCAACAAAGGCAATATCTTTCATTTATACTTTAAATAGTAGATGCAGTTGTTCTTGTCGGTTTTCATGTATCATTTTGAAAACCAGATACCATTATAAACAGTTTGGGTTTGTTTGGTTTTGGTTTTGGGTTTTTTTTTTATAACTAAACTTTGTGTGTAAATCAATGAAGCTGGAGAAAAATAACCTTTAGCTAAATTTCAATCTTGTTACTAATTTTGATGGTAAATGTGGGGCTTTAAGGGAGTACATTCTTGGTCGAATGCAATAGCAGCTTTCCCAACATATTTCTCTTGAGTTCTTATCAAATCTTAGTTCTAAATTATTCCATTGGGATCTCTGCATATTACAGAGACTGACTCCTCAAGTACCTTACTTACATGCAGCGCAACAAACAGCTGTTATGATTAGCACAGCAATAACCTCGTATCTTCATGAACCTCTTATTAATTCATAGAGCTGATCTTTGAATTATACATGATACTCAGAAATGCAGAATGCATTGCAATACTCTTAAATATAAACTTGAAAATGTATTCTCTGCCACTCAGCATTATATACTCAAGTAAAGAAGGAAAATGATGCTGAACGCCTGATTTGACTAGACATAAGACTGGTGACTTTTGCAACAGAAAGTCACCCCACACCAAACAAAAAACAACGGAAGAGTAGCATTGATAAGTTGGTGTGAAACTTGAATAGCCTAGAGATGGATTAAAACTGCGTATAAAAAGTGCTTCATCTTCTGTACTCTATCTTGAGATGCAGCAGGGAAAGAAGCTTTTGTGAAAATGGCAGGTTTCAAATAACCTGTAATTACCTTAAATGTCATGATCTAACATGTGTTTTCTGCAATTTTCAAAGCAAAGGGCGACATCTCCATCCAAGGTGAACAAACAAAAAAGGTATATTCAAGAAAAGAATGATATCTGCAAGATATGCCTTAATTATGGTACTCTGTTATGAGAAAGCCTTCCACTGGAAGGGTTTAATTTTTGATACTTTTAGCAATATCCTCAGCATTGAGGGCACAACTTTATATATATATGTATATTTATATTTATTTCTTTACAGAAAAGTTATCAAAGCACAGGTTAATTAATACTAAAATAATGGACAATTAGAGTTTGGGGGTTTGGTTTTGGGTTTTTTTAATTCACTGTATACAAAGACTTTTCTGAACCTGTTACATTACAAACAGTAAATAACTATAAATACTGCACCTCATTATTTAAATTAGTAAAGCTTTTAACAGTCACCTACCAAGGTGTGCTAGAAAGGACTAGAAAAAAAATGGAGAGAAAAAATCTCAAGCAAAGGGGGGATCTACCAGATTGCACAGATAGCTAAGAAAATTGAAGTCGAAGTGAGTTTGTGGCTCAGATTCAAATAGGATAGAGTTTTATGTTGTTTACCAAGTGGTCATTAACAGAAGTATTCGCACTCATTTTTGCAGTCCTGCAAGATTTGTGAAATATATTACTTAAAAAATGACTGAAAGGTGATATTTTTCATCTATCTGAAATGCAATAGAAGCTTTTCATACGGCAGAAGCAACTAACATCCATCAGGGTCATAGATGCAGCACTAAATTGGAGGTTATCGAATGAATCATTGCTAATACTTTCTCCAAGGGTTGGTAGCCTTGGAAGATTTCATTGCAGAAATTGTTCTTTTTGCGAGATACAGTGAGATCACAGCACTGGATAACATAAATAATTGTATATCAGGTTTGTATCTAGCTCTCTCATAATCCATGAATATTTGACACAGAGGTAGCGTACAATTTATAACAATATGTCAGCTCTGTTTCTGCAAACAAGTGTGTATTAAATTCATAGTCTGTATTCACTCAATTTACTTGGCTTCAGACTGGAGTAAGGAACCTGTTATAAAACACCTGTAATAGCCATTTGGTAAATAGCATAATTTGTTACATAGCTGATAGAGGAAAAAAGGGGATTTATGGTGGAGAGCTATATCAATAAGTGCTTTGGTTTCAGTCACGAGTGCATCACTTTTTTATTTCTTCACATAAGGTGATAATGAAGAATGATGACCTCATGTCTAGACCTAAGCTTTTAACTTTGTTGCAGCTCTGGGGGCTTTAATGTTTTTCAGAAAGCAATCAATCAAGTGCCAAAAACTGTCTGGCTAATTACCTCTGAGACTTTCTAAAACTCTCAGTTCTTTCCTCATAGAAATGGAGTATTTATAAATTGCTTTGTTGAAGCACAAGCTAGGTTATAGCCTTATCTTCCCCTCCATCTTTCTTTGCTTGCGCTCTATACTTATGGAAGCACTAATGCGAATCTCAGTACAATGTTTCTTTGTATCTGAGATTACTACCACTGTTTCCTCCTGAACATTTTTGGAAAAACATTTATCTTATGATGTAAGACTAACAAGAATATCCAAGCTGTGAGCATCTTGGGGAGGGAACATAAGAAAGTCTAACTGATGAATATGCAGTCACCCAAAGACCTCGCGTTGCCCAGATCCAGTGAGATGAATAGCATAAATTATTTGACTAAATTTGAGATTTCATAGAATTCCCTATTAACCTATAAGTCATAGGTATGTCAAGCAAAACAACATATAATCAAGCAAAATAAAAATTGGAAGGAACATCTAGAGGTCTTGTAGTTCAGCTGCTGCTTCAAGTAGGCCAAATATCAGCGCTAAATCAAGGAGATCAAGGCTTGTTTTGGGCAACCTAGTCCAATGCTCAATCACTGTCAGTCAAGAGTTTTTTGTTTATGTCCCTATTTACTTTCTCAGTATCTATCTGCAGTTGAGGCAGCATGGACTTTCTCTGCAAAGATCTCAGTAAGAGGCCAAATACTCAGAGAAGTGTTCTTAGGGGTGAGCTACACAAAATGCTGTTTTATACCTTTGTTTTAGCTCAGATACTTGAATGTATTGGCTTTTCTTTCCTAGTACCTTCAAGCACTTTTGCATCCCAGAAAAAGGATATTTGCAAATGTCTCTGTCTTGACCAAAATGAAAATGCATAATTAAAGAAAAAAAAAAGCCCTAAATATATGGGGCTAAACTTCCCTCAGCTCATGTTGGGAGCTATTAGCTTTTCTGTAAGCAATGTCTTTAATGGAACAGATAAATGACAAGACTGAAATTTTAGTCTTGAAGTGGTGTTCACACTTGCAAACTCTGAACAGTAGCTCCAGTTGTGAGAAAATACTTGACTAGAAGGTGATCATGCTTCAACGGACAGCACTGTTAGAAAGCTTTCATTTCATAGAAAGAACTTACCAAGGCAGAAACAAAACTAAGAACAAAGCATATTATGAGGCAAGGCTCTGCAGGAAAACCCATTGTTCTGCTGAGCTAGCCAGACAACAAGCAAGACCCTCAGAAGCACTTGGAATGGATGCTGAGACAGCAGAATGTGTCAAAGCAGTCAAAGTATGATAAAAGTATTACTGATAAGAAAAATTCTCCATACTGTAATGAAATCATTCTGGACTCAAAATCTTCACCCAAAAAAGCAAAACCACAGTAAATCAGCTAAAGAAAGAACTACAGTTATTAGAAGCTTTGTGAATCATAGACTGATTTGGGTTGGAAGGGAATTTAAAGATCATCTCGTTCCACTCCACCTGCCATGGGCAGATTTACCTTCTACTAGAACAGGTTGCTCAAGGCCCCATCCAACCCGGCCTTCCATGGATAGGGCAGCCACAGCTTCTCTGGGCAATCTGTGCCAACGTCTCAACCACCTGCAGAGCGAAGAACATTTGTGACATACAGGAAGAATGCTCCAAAACTAAGAAAAACAATCCAGATTCTGAAAGAGAAACATCCACTGATAGAAATACTTTAGAAGGTGTCAAGTGTCTCAGCCTCATTTGATATCAAAATGTACTAACACTACGTGTGTCATGGGTAGAAGGCGCAGCAAGTAAAAGGGAAGACAATGTTCCAAAGGGAAAGCCAACTGCGACTGATATGCTCAGGTCCTCCCAAACTGCAGCCCAGCATCTCTATCAGAATGAAATTATTTTTTGTGCTCCATATTTAGAAAGAAACTGTATATGCGGAGCAAAACATTCACATAATATCACAGTAAGGCCATACATTCATCTTAAGCCATTAATATGGCCACTCTTTATAGCCAAATAACCAAAGCACGGATAAGGCAATGAACATGTAAACAGTTTATAGCATGCATGTAAAAAGTCATTATATAAATCATTAAAAGGTATAAGACAGCCTGCATGACATATGAGAACGTAAAGAATTTCTGATTGCTCCATTTCCAAACTCAGTATTCCAAATCTGTAGGACTTTCAGTTCCCTTCTTAACAGAAAAATCTATTTAAATGTCAGGATATTCTATAGAAGAAAGCAGTATGTAAATTTTTATACAGAGACTAGCCAGTTCTTCTTCTTTGAGTTTCAAATATTCAGCTATTTGTCAGACTGCTGGGTGGTACAACTGCACCTACATTTTTTTTTTTTTTTAAACCACAAGGATATTTACTGCACTAGGCTCTTAGAACTGAGTTTTTGTGTAATCCTGCAGAGGCTGAACAGTAAACAGGCCATAGGATAATTCAGTTTGGAAGAAGCCCAAGGATGACATTTAATCCAAACTCTTGCTTAGAATAATTACTGTGTATACATTTTCTTCTCGGTCTAGATATTAGTGGGAAAATTCAGATATTTCTGCTTTATATTTTTTTCCAAACTCGATGTACTACACAAGCAGTTCCAAAATAAGAACAGCGAGTGGTAACACAACACCACCTCCCTGGAGCTTTCTTTTGTGTTAATACATCTAATGTATGCAATACTTTTTGCAACAACAAACCTTAAAATGATGAAAAGTTTGAAGTTTATCATTAATTTAGTACAATGAAAATACACTATGTAATCATATGAGCTATTTTTTTTCTGGGTAAATTGAAGTATAACTCCAGCGTTCTTAGAACATCAACAAAATCAGGAAATTATTGCAACTGGCATTTATAATAAGCACCAGTTATGGTTGATGTATGAGATAATTATAATGCTTTGTAGGAAAATCTAATAAATCCCAGTATAGTTACTCTGTAAAACCTATTTTTATGGAAATTAGGGTATGAATATCGCATCTATTATAGCAAGAAGGCTATGCAGGCAATTCTGATAGCCTCTATCAAAAGCAGTGTCCACTCGTGAAAGGTAATTGTTTCTGAAGTTTTGCACACATAAAATAACAGGTATTCCATTTTCTGAAATGAATGGTTTAATAATAAAATATAAAAATCTTCATAATTTGCACAGCTTGATGAATTTCCTCAAAAGACATGCACCTGTTTTGACACAGAAGTTAAAAGACTGAATAAATTGTAGTGGATAGAGTTTAATATTTTGGTAATCCAGAATGTACCAAGAATTCTAGTTTGAGTTAAAGTTTTAACTAGTTTTAGTTTTAGTTGAGTTAAAGCTCTAGTTTGATATATGTAGCACTCCAAGACTAGCCAAGGTTTTGGATGAATATGCTTGTGTTAGATATAAGTCATAATGAGCAGCACCCTGATTTTAATTCTAGAGTTAAGTTCAGAAACCTCTGTTGTTTTTGGAAGAGGCTAGTAAACTGGAGTTCTGACTTACACAGCCCAAGGATGGAAAGCTCATTCTCAGTCTTCCATTGACAATTTTTTACTTTTATGAATATGAAAAGCAAAAGATAGAATATCCCCTAGAGAGCTGACAGATGATTGTGAGAATAACCTGTCATTCCTAATCTTGGTTTTAAAGAGTTTCTTGAATGCTTCAGGTCCTTTTTGCCTGAGAATGCTCTTAAAGTTTTCATCTCTAGAAGATGATAGAAAGCTATTAAAATGACTTTATGCTTGTCTGAGTTCCCCAAGGACAAGCTTTCTGTATTAGATATCCAAGATAGACATCTATAATCCATTTTACATCAGCTAGGACTGCATTTGCACATTAGCAAGATTTATAACCAGTAGGTAACTTGATGTGGATGCCTAATTTTAAATGCAGTGGCAAATGGTTCTGGAAACATCACAGTTTTCAAAAAGTCACATAAACATGTGCTTCGCCTTGGACATAAGGTTCATCTGAAAGCCATGCAACTAGTGAAATGCTCACATACTCTTTGGAGTGAGAGTTGATTTAGAAACTCAGAAGCAGATCATGTGAATTAAATAAATATCATTCTTGAGAACTGTCAATCTGCCATTTTAGCTACTAGTACTTCAGTTTTAATTTTTGTCACTTAAATGTTAGGACTTCTTAAAGTAAAGATGTATAGAAAACACATCTGTTGGAGATCAGATCAGGGACTGTAGCAATGGGACAAGGGGTAATGGGTTTAAACCTAAACAGGAGGAGCTCAGGTTAGACATAAGGAAGTTCTTTACTGCGAGGGTGGTGAGGTACCGGAACAGGCTGCTCAAAGAAGTAGTAAATCCCCGTCAGTGTTCAAGGCTGGGTTGGACAAAGCCTTGGATGACATGGTCTAATGTGAGGCACATGGCAGGGGGGTTGGAATTTTCCAACTCTTAAGGTCCTTTCTAACTCTAACCTTTCTATGATTCTAAAATACCCTGCAAGAAAGAACACTGGCAGGCAAACAACTTCTTTGGCAATCCTCTTGCTGTTGTATTAGTGAATGTGCCACTAGAAACAAGTTTCACCTATACTTTCAAATATTGTTTCTGGCTGATCCTAGCTGCTCAACTTGTAACATATTTTCTTCCTCTTTAAAAATTTCTCAATTTAGACATCTCATTCAAACTATTTCTTATTCACATAGTTGATTCAGGTGTCCTAGTCTCCCTGACATGGTAACAACATTTTTTTCCTAGCAAAGAAAGAAGTAGAATCATAAAACATAAAGTGGAACTTTAATAAGTCTCTGCATAAGATCTTCAGGTTTTGATTCATAGAATCCAATACACTCTCTTCACTCAGGTCTTGAAGGTGTAAATTCCCTTTGAGTCAGTTCCCTAAGCCTTTTGTTAGAGATCCTCTTCTGTACCTGCTTCTTTGAGGAAAGCCATTTCCCCACAGAATAAGAAATTTCCAATTGAGAAGTGATATGAATCTTTGAGAAGCCAAGTGACTATCACATAAGAAGATAATAGGATGTATTTTATCTGGATTGAGAAACATCTGCCAAGTACATCTCAGAGGAGCTGTCTGTTAAGAACAGTTTAGAATAGATTGTTTACCCCACTAAATATCAGCAGAAGCCCTACTTTTGCATTGATTTCTTCCATCTATATTCTCAGCTGAGAAAGCACAAAAAGATTTTAGAGAAAAACAAGAAAATATTATGGAGTAGTGAAGCAACTGGAGGAAAAATTAGACTTGTGATGGTAACAATATCAAATTCTTTCTTTCCTGTTTTTATACTCTCCTGTTATTTTTCCTTCACAGTGTTTATAATTAAAGAGAATGTTTAGCATTTATATACAAATCTTGTTGCAACTATTGGGAATTCTTTTCTCAACAAGGTTGAAATAGAGCCCTTGAATATAGCTTTATGCACAAAGGGAAACAAAGACCCAGACTGCATTTGGGGTTTGAGTGGGTTTTTTATTTAACTGGTTTGGATTTGTTGTGGGAATTTTTGTTTATTTTGTTGATGTTGCTTTCTTCCTGTTGTTTTTGCTGGGGTTTGGGGTTTGTTTCTGTCGATTTTGGGGTTTGGTTTTCTTTTTTTTTTTAGCAAATATCATAGATTCCCAGTTCATCAAAAATTTGAGCATCTATGAAGTTGACAGAGCAATTAAATTAGAAACATGCTTAGCCGCCCTGATAAAATGAGGCCTTGCTTGATAGTAGGAACTCCTGAGGGAATGTTAGAGGAAATTAAGGCTGGGGCATTTCAAAGAGCAATATCCTGGTATTAGCAAAATGTCTACATAGAAAATATTAATAAGAGCACGGTAAAAGAAACTGGGCTTCTTACTCTTTAATTTCTTCATTAGATTTTTAATTTATTTAAGTTCAAAAGGTTTAATTTTTTTCTCTTCAAGAACCTTTTGAAAAGTTCACAGAACCACTCCAGAATTAAAACAGTTTCGTGGGTGCTATAGCATACATTATCTCAAGGATATTGTTTTAGCATGAACAACTTTTAAAACTTAATTACCTAACCAGCACACATTCTTAACTGATCTCTCCCTCTAGGACTGCTACATTTGCTTGACCTTTTAATAACTGATGTCTTTAGAGAAAAGATAGTTCAGACAGCTTCTTTAAAGTCAAAAGAAGATCTGATGTGTATTTGCAAGATCTGAAGAAGACTTATCTAAAGCAAGTCATGGCTTTGTGAAGTTCTGATTTCCTTGTTCTTCCCACATGTTGCAGTAAATCTTCCAAGAAAAAAAGCTGGAGATTAGGATCAGCTGAATTGTTCTGCATATGAGAAAACTCATTTTGGAAATATCAGTCACTTACTACTCCCTCTATATCAGAGTGAGAGTTGTGTAGTTTAGATACTTTTAAAGAGAAAATAAAGTCTACATCTATTTCAAGTTCTGGTATCTACAGCTGCGAAACACACACAGAAACAAGTAGATGGTAAAGTCTTTTCTGCCCTATGTCTTGTGCTAAACCCTATCAAACTGTTAAGTTTCAGATCTTTCCTGAAGTTTGTAAATTATGTTTGTTTTTTCTTCAATTATTCTTTTAGCTTAATAAGCTATGTTTTTTAATTAACTTAATTTTCACATTCTGCATAATATCTAGGTTTAACTCTAAATTTACACTGTGTGGGTAATGCTTTTGAAAATTATTTAAGTTCTAGAAATTATTTCAACAAAGCTCCTGTTGCTTCTGCCAGCAGTGATGAGGCCCCATGAGTGGAGGTTATAACTGGGTAATATCTGCACTGCCTTCTTTATTATTGCTCACATACCCAAGGACAGCTGTCTCTTATAGCAGCCAGTCATACATGTAATTGCAGTTCCAACTGGTTGAAGCCTCTTACTTAAAGGGTTGTAGTATTGACAACTTTGTGTCCCGCTCTGTAGCAGGCAAAGATTTTCCATCCTTCTGAGAAACTTGAGAGTGCATATTCTACACTTTACTGATTGACCTTTATAGGATGCTGTCATGTTCAATATCGTTATCTTAGCAGAACTGGATTGACACGATGTAAATCTGGGCTGAGTTTTCAACTAGGAAAAGGTTTTCTAATGACCTCTGTGAGAGATATGCTGCTTCACTTTTGAAATTGAGCTGTGCCTCCTATATGTTGCATCTGCTTTCTACATTTTAGAAAAAACAATTTGTTTATAATACCTCTTGGGTTTTGCCTGGTGTATGTCCCAGTAAATGCACTTGCCAGAAAAACAGTATGAAATATTCTTTATTGTAACAAATGTAAACAAATTTCTGAGGTGTGTATTCTATATCAAACGCCATTTTTTATACCTGCAAATTCTGCATGTGACGTGGAAGCTCAGTGCTTTTGAAGACCTCTTTACCAGATCTTCCTTGGATGTCTGTTGTCACAGATCTATCACTCTTGACCGAACTCCGAAACTGATAAAAGCTGAGGGAAACAGTTTATGCTATTGCCTGGGAAGGCAACACTTTGTACTGTGTTAAAGGTAATCTCCTAAAGCTTAGTGAGAAATTGTGTGAATGAAGTGGTAAGTGGCCACAAAGAGATTTATTCACTTGTCTTCTACTGAAATACATAACAAAAACCAAAAGATTGTTAGCAGCTTTAGCAAGCAATTATAAGAGAAAGGTGTTCATTGGCTTCAGACAGGTTTTGATTAAACACAGGAAAGATAGCATTAAAATATAGGTAATGTTTAAAATGAAGTCTGAAGAGGACAGTAAGGTTCAATTAGTTTTTAAGGCAAAACAAAACAAGTTACCCATGGTGTTAGATTAAGAGATGCAAATTCAGAAACGTGGTCCAGAGTAAAATTTTAATCTCCCAGGTATGCACTAGATCTTTAGAGACTGCCACCCAAAAAACTTACCTGTTCAGGTCCCAGGTGGTAAGCAGTTTGTCCATGAAACTCCCAAAGAAATTCTTCTTCTATTCTTACATGAGTCCCTTCAGGCACATTCACTCTAAAAGTGTCTGATAGTTGATATCTTGATATCTCATACAAGTTCTAAAATCCAACTTTAGAACAGCACAGAAAAAAGCCTGACTTTGACATCTTTGAACAACAACTAAGTGCACAGGGCTGCAAACACTGAGTAATTCTTCCTGAGAACCATTGAAAGTGTGTGTGTGTGTGTGTGTATGTGCTCAGTAAATTTTTAACACCTTTTTTTCATACTGGAACATTTTTTACTTGTGGAACCTGAAAATAAGACACACAACGAAGTAATGCAGTATACCCTTAAAAACACACAAGAAAAGATAGCAAGAGGGAACAAATGAAAAGTATCAGGAAAAGATTCCAAGCTAAACTGATAATAAAACCAAGGAAAAAAAGGAAAAAAGAAAGTAAACCAGACTGGATTCTGCATTCTAATTCGGCATACAGTCCTGACACCAGGATTGATCCTAGATACCTTTCAAAAACTACATTCTGGAAAATGTAGTATTTAAAAAAAGGGCTCTCCATTGATTTTCCCAGTATGTCTGCCCATTAGCAACAACAGAAAGAGGTGACGTGACTCATCAGTGGGTACACTGACTGCTCTGAAGGACAGACATAACCTGAAGGTTTCCTTACAGCCTGCTCTCTACGATCCTTCCCCTCTCAAATATTTGAACCTTCTTCAAAAAATTACTGACCCTACTGGAGTTTTTCAGATATAGGAAACCTTTGCACTGTCTGTATTTACTCTGTATACCATTCCTGTGATGGAGAGCCAATTTAGTTTTAAAAGCACTGAACACATTCTTATCATTATGCAGCAAGCTCACTGCCCTGGATTTCAAGAGAGAAGACTTTGGTCTCTTCAAGAACCTGCTTAGTAAGGTTCCATGGGATATAGCCCTAGAGGGCAAAGGGGCCCAAGATGCCTTCAATGCCTAAGTGGGGGAAACTCAGCACCCAGGAGCCTTAAGTCTGAGCAGGAAGAGCCACCGAGGGAGCCCCAAGTCCTCCACAGGACTTGCCCAGCAGCTGGCAGCTCAGCTGACGTGAGCAGCTGACTCACAGGGGGCGGAGCCAGGAGGGGCAGTGACAGATTTAAACCGGGCATCATCGAGCTCTCCTCGGGCTGCCCAGGCGGTGGTCAGCGAGGTACCCAGGCAGAGCTGATAAGAGGGGAGGCTGCAGTTCAGAGCTGGGAGAGTAGAAAGTGCCTGCACTGGTCTCCTCAGGGGGGGTTGCACAATGGGCAGGACTGCACTTGGTGCTCCCTGGTGGAGGTCCTCCTGCAGCAGGTGACTGAGCTGCGGGACGCTGTCAATAGGCTGATAGATGTCAGGGAAGCTGAGAGGAAGCAGCGCTGCCTGCTCCAGGCCCAAACTGTGCACGGGCCTCAAGCGTCCACTGTAGCTCATGGAGGGAAGAAGGAGACCGCTAACCCAGGAAGCTGGGAAATAGCAACAAAAAAAAAACAACAAAAAAAGTCAAAAAAAACCCAAAACCAAACCAAACCAACAAACAAACAAACAAACAAAAAAAAAACTAACCAAAAAAGGAGGAAAAGGACAATTAAAAGCAAGGGGCTTCCTCCTAAACCTCTTGTCCCCATTCAGAACCTCTTTGCTGTCCTACAGCGGGCAAATGACGAAACCCCCTTGCACCAGAAACAACCGGCTGATGCACTGCTAAAGAAGATCTCTGCTGGTGCTGCCAAGAAAAAGTGGCGAGTCGTAGTAGTAGGAGACTCTACTTTGAATGGAACAGAGGCACCCATCTCTCAGCCTGACCCAGTCTCAAGGGAGGTGTGTTGCTTACCAGGGGCATGGATCAGGGATGCTGCAGAGAGGCTGCCTGCTCTAGTAAGTTCCACTGACTATTACCCACTTTTAGTGATCCATGTGGGTACTAGTGATATAGATAGCAGTAGCCTGGAGAGCATAAATAAGGACTACAGAGCCCTGGTTAGGGGCTCTGGAGCTCAGATTGCCTTTTCATCAATTCTCCAGGATACAGAGAAGGACCTTAAAAAGACTAGGAGGATTGGCCAGTTTAATGAATTATTAGAAGTGGGGTGCCATAGCCAGCAGTTTGGAGATCTTGAATACAGGGCTAAATTTAGTAGGCCAGGTCTACTGGGGGCTGGTGGAGCTGGTCTGATAAAGATGGGGAAGAGCAGTTTTCTTAGGAGGCTTGCCAGACTGGTCAAGGATGCTTTAAACTAGATGTGTTCGGGGAGGGAGGCATCATTCCATCCCAAAACACCCAGTCAGTTGCCAGCACCCATAATAAATGCTCAGAGCAATTCCAGCAGCCCCACCCAATGAGACAGCTTCATTTGGAGCTCGGCTCAGATGCCTCTATAGAAAAGCCTGTAGCATGGGGAACAAACGAGGAATTAGAGATGTGTGGATGTCTACAGGAGTAATATATAATAGGCATCACAGAAACATGGTGGGATGGCTCCTATGACTGGAGTGTTGGAATGGAAGGTTAGAGGCTCTTTAGAAAAGACAGGCCCGGCAGATGGGGAGGGGGAGTTGCTATTTCTGTTAGGGATAGGCTGCAAGTAATAGAGGAGCTGACAAGGAGAGGTGCCATGCTTGACCTCGTGCTCACCAACAGGGAAGGGCTGGTAGGAAATGCGATGCTCCAGGGCAGCCTTGGTTGCAGCGATCATGAGATGGTCGAATTTGAGATCCTCAGGACAGTGAGAAGAGCGTGCA
>WYDI02019069.1:55874-66315 GCA_009867235.2 Psittacus erithacus | reverse complement strand
TTCAAGGCCAGGTTGGACACAGGGGCTTGGAGCAAGCTGCTCTAGTGGAAGGTGTCCCTGCCTGTGGCAGGGGTTGTGACTGAATGATCTTAGAGTCCTTTCTGACCCAAAGCAGTCTGGGATTCTATGATTTGTCTTTCTGCTTGCTTCCAGCAAGTACCAGTAACAAGCTTTCACTGACACTGGTAGCCCTTCCTGCCCTGGCCCCCAGCTTTAGGAGAAAGCTTCTAAAAATCTGATGCACTTTCAGACACCTTAAGAGCTTTGGCTGCTAATGGGAGAGGGCAGCACTTTATGCCTTCCTTATGGCCGTAAAGAATCACTCTCTGAAGTCTTTTACAACTGAGTCAGGAAGGGGCTGTTTCTTCACTAAAGTGTTCTCTAATGCAGACAATTTCATTCCTCTGTCTGGAACGGAAAAAGTGGCCTTTCCAGTTCATAAGACCCATGAGAGCTGTGCTCTTCTCTGCATTAGAGACCCACACTGTAGTATGTTAAATGGCTGATTTTCCATGAAGTACAGCTGATAAAGCTCCTGTAAGAAAAAACTGTCACAATAGACTTAAAAGTCTGAACCCCCTCCAGGCTCAGTAAATATCATTACTTTCTTTCAAAAAGCATGAAATGTGAGGGAACGCATGAGCCGTGTTCTCAAACATCTCCACTTGCTTTCAAAAGGTCATTAAATTTGTCATACAATCCCTGAACTCTGGGAACTTGTGCACCCAGAGTTTACACCCTGTAGTAATTGAGGGACTAGAATTGACAGTCTGCTGAGCATTTTCTTCCTGCATGTAGTTTTGGGTCAACTAAGGCAACTATAGAGAAAAGAGGTAGATAGGTAAGGCAGAGGAAGCAATGAAAAGCCTTTTTTATTTTTCTCTCTAGTTACCTTGGGTTTTTCAATTTCTTTTTCCTAAGCCACTGCAAAAAGTATCATTGTAGAATGCTGTTTTCTGTGGCTGACTTAGGACAAAGTTTTGAATGAATAATTTGGTAATCCATTGTAAGATCTGTTTTGGAACGAGTAAGAACAGTGTTGTTCAAACATATTCCAAATGCAGTAAACATTCAGAAGAAATAATAATAAGCATTGTAGACAGCAAGCAGAGCTATAACTGGCTTTGAATGCAAACCTGCAGTTTAGGCAGCCATTTGGTTTGCTTAAAGCTTGTCTATCAGAGGTTCATGCAACCCAGATGTATGCAATTAATCTTACAGAAACCAATGAAATTCTATGTGGGAGTATGAGAGAAAAAGGGCCTTTTCAAGTTAGTAACTGTTCCATTTAATAAAGCTCCCTGCTTAGGTTTATCTTGCTTGTACATTTCAAAGGCTTCTGAATTATATTGACTTAAATGGTTGCTCTGTGTGTCACTCACTCTGCATGTACAGCGTCAGAGGAAGCTGTGCTATAGCATCCTGTAACTGTAGTATTGCAGGGGCAATATACTGGCATGAAATCCAGCCTTGCCAACAGAAATAGAAGTACTGTAGCACTCTGAATGCAAAGTTCAATAGGTAAATAATTTCTACAACCAGTGCAGCTATTTGCATTTGCATCTATTTGCTCTAAATAGTCAGGGTGATTGTATTTTGGTTTATAGTCAATATTGTGTATTTTGTAGAAAAAAGTAGGGTTCTGACAAATATTTTCACAAGTAGTTCACTTGGGTCTATTATTTTCCTTTAAAAATATGGTTGCTTGAATATGCCAACATTTGGATAATAAGACATTTCATTCAAAAATTACGCTATGGTGCATCATGGGAATCATGGTTGTCTTTTCTTAGGTTATTAGACTGGGCTCTCAAGCTCCATTGGGTTGTTCTTGATGTGCTCTAACCACAGACTTCTATAGAATCATAGAATCCCAGACTGGTTTGGATTGGAAAGGACCTTAAGAGCATTCAGTCGCAACCCCCTGCCATGGGCAGGGACACCTTCCACTAGAGCAGGTTGCTCCAAGCCCCTGTGTCCAACCTGGCCTTGATATATCTGGCTTCTGTTATGATGCAGTTGTAGTGCAACCTAGAGGTGTATCTGTCTTTGAGGGAGACTAGTAACATGGACTATTAGAACTCTAGTTCCTCTGGATCTCTCTATTGGTAATATTTCTGAAGTGAAATAGTTTGTTTTCTTCTGAATTGATTTTTGTTGTTAGGTTTCCTTTTGGAGAGGCAGGTATCATGAGGAGCAGAAGTAGTTCCTCATAAAAGTGCTGATAGCTCTTTTTCATTGTTTTTCATTTTTTTAACTTTTTTTCCTAGGAAAAGTCCCTTTTTCTTACCAGTTTGTTCAGTCAAGTACTTAGTATTCATGATTAATAATGAAGCTGTGTGATATGTTATGAATGTACATTACTGTTTTAGTTCTTTGACTCAACAAAAGAACCTTTGAAAGTGCCTTACACTTGAAGCAAAAACATTAATCTCCTTATGTATCTCAGCCACGGAGCCACGATTCGTTTCTGTGAATATTCCTACAAACAAAATGTCAAACATATGGATGCTTTAAAAAGGAAACAAAAAGAGGTGGTATAAAACTTAAATTGCATTTCTAATTAGAAGCCGATTGGTGATGTCAATGCTACTCACAGTTGCACTGGCAACTCTTGGCAAATACTTATATTTAAAATGGTGACTAGTCTGTGGTTGTTGCAGAGAACCGACAGAACTGACTTGGGTGTTCTATTTAATGCTGGTAAAAAGGATACGAGACTAAATTGGAGGTATGAACGTGAACTCCAGGTTCAAATGCTTATGCTGGGCTTTTGCTTGGTGCTTTCTTTCATGTGGGAAGGAAACCTGCTAATGAGAGTTGGAAAGGAGCTGTGGTTCAGGCCACTGAGCTGTATGTCATACATATTTCATACAGCTGTATGAGCTGTATGTAAGTGGGAAATACTTGGGTTTTGCCAAGTAAGATGTGTAAATTAGGTAACATGGCAGCTGCATAAAGCATAAAGGGTGAATACCTAGGAAAATGATACGGTGAATATTTCTTAGGGAATCTGTGGTCTGTTTTATGTTCCGAGAAGTGATTTTTTTCCTATCTCAAAAAAGCAACAAATTCCTAATTAACATAAGTTTGCAAGAAGGTGAAATAGTTGTAACGTCTCACTGGTATTTGCTGAGGAGGAGCAGTACAGGCAGCTGAAAGGATTGCCTACTGAACTGAAACCTCTAAATACTGGCTTCTCATCACAGCGGGATTTCCAGCTTTGAATGAATTGGTCATGCTGTTTTTATCCTAGCTCGTCTTTGGGGAAGAGACTTTTTCTAACTCTGTAGTATCATGTGAGCTGTAGATAGTAACAGATGTGTGAACTGGATGCTGTAAATAACTTATCTGGCTCTACCCACATTCCCGTGTAAAGGAAATGTCACAGTAGCACCTGGAAGGAGAAAGCTGGGAATGTTAACCAGTGGAAAAGAAAAAGATCCCCAAACATAAAGCCAAGCAATGGAGACGTTCTGTAAAACTGCAATAGCATGATTTAGTAACACATGCACCAGCATCATTTAAAGATTCAAGAGGAGAAGTTGTTTGTTGGGTGCCAGGATAATCAATGGATTGTTTTTGCATTTTATCCATTCAGCTTTTCTCAATATATAGCAGCATTGAGTCAACACATTGCAGTTCCTAAATGTGACTGAAAGAGAAAAAGGGTTGTTAGCCCAGTAGCAAAAACCAGTTTTTTTCTTATCTATGACACCTTCAATTGTTACAATGAATAGGTGCCCTCAAAACATATTCAGGGATGCTGGAGAGGGACTCCTCATCAGGGACTGCAGCAATAGGACAAGGGGTGATGGGTTCAAACTGAAACAGGGCAAGTTCAGGTTAGATCTAAGGCAGAAGCTCTTCCCTGTGAGGGTTCTGAGGCGCTGGCACAGGGTGCCCAGAGAAGCTGTGGCTGTCCCATCCCTGGCAGTGTTCAAGGCCAAGTTGGACAGAGTCTTGGGTGACATGGTTTAGCATGTGGTGTCCCTGCCTGTGGCAGGGGGTTGGAACTAGATGATCTTAAGGTCTTTTCCAGCCCAAAGCAGTCTGGGATTCTATGATTCTCTAACTGAAGCACCTGTCATTGGCTGTTGTGACAGTGTGATTCAGAGCGTAGGGCAGTAATCTGAGGGCACAGGAAAACTGCTTTGTGCCAAATAGGTCGAGTGAGTTTTAATTTGCACAGTTGTGCCCAGCTTCAGAGAAGAAATTTTCCTAGCACACAAAGAATAATAAACCGTTCAGGGAGGGAAATATATTGGGGCAGGTGTTTGGCAGAGAGCTCTCATAGCAAACAAGAATTGCAATAAACTCCATCAGTGGTTACCAAACTTTCTGGAACAAGTTCCACTGCATCTTACTCTGTACCAGCCAACAGCCAAAACTACAGGTATGGCACACAGGAGAAGTTCTGAACAGTTTAAAATGCTTCTTGAAACCCACATCTGAAGATTCCATACCATCAGTTGTACTTCATTTCATTTCACACCACTGTATAGCGTGCAAGAAAGCAGCAAATGAAAACAGTGCTTGGTTGTCGCTGCTCAGTGTCTGGCTACCAAAAAGATCATGAGATGAAATTAAATATTACGGCGCTATTGCTTTAGCTCAAAAGGAAGGGGCTAATTCCACGCACAAATAAAGGGCTTAAGGAACTGAGCTGTGGCTCTGAACACGTGCAGGGGATGAAATAACCCAATGTACTTCGATCTGGATTTTTAAACAGCTTCTCCCTTTAAAATTGGGTCTGACTCTAATCTCATGGTATCAGCAGAAGGCAGATTTCGCTCAGCTGGAAGAAGACCAGATCAACCTTTTGTGGCAATATGGCACAGCCTTTCCTTCTGGCATTTTTAAGTGAAAATTAAAGCTGGGTGGTAAGTCTGAATCTATCGACAAGCGGCCTCTCTGATAAGAAGAACTGGTGATCTGCTACCACTGTCCGTATAGCAGCCTACCAAGGAACTACTTTTACAAAAACCCTTGTAAGGAGGTAATGCTTGTTTAAAAAGGAAAAGGAGGGGTGGGGGCAGAAAGATTTTCTATGACTGTTTGAAGAACACTTGGAAGTTTGAGGTTGTTCTCACCATCCCCAGCCATTAAGTTCCCTTATTTAGATCTGGCAGAAGCAGATGAAATGAACTATATTCCTCCTCCTGCTGGTGTTTGTTGTGGTAGTGCTTTCAGCTGTGAGACTATCGCCTGCTGTATGAGAGCTTAGAAATTTTAAATGAACTTTGAACCTTGGCCAGCTTCATAACTGATATCATTTGACATTGCAGCATTGACTGGAAGAGGAGATTTCTATTGTTTATAAAGGCAAGAAGAGCTCAGCCGTATAAAAAATTTAAACACTTTGATTTTTAAATGAAGCACATGAGAATTCTGATTTAATACAAAGTTAATCAATGCTAACAGAGTGGAACTGCTGGTTTAGGAAATTACTGTGAAACCGTAGCTGGATCAGATAGTGATACCAATACCAATATACTCCTGGGTTATTTTCTGCATAATTCAAAGAAAATAACTCACAACATGATATATGCTTCCTAAGAGCAACTGGTCTATTTAGCTGTTTTCTCGAGATTAGGTAATAAATGTAAACAATAGGTTTGGACCTGACTTATCACAAGCTGCTGTTCATTACGTTGTTAGAGCATCGTTCATTCTGCACTGGTTACAAAGAGAAGCAATTTTGCATTAAGGAATTTGACTTGATTCTAGATTGTGATAATCGAGTCCTGGAAAATTGATCTTATTTTCTGGTAACCAAGGC
Organism: Psittacus erithacus; assembly: GCA_009867235.2. Taxonomy (NCBI): domain Eukaryota; kingdom Metazoa; phylum Chordata; class Aves; order Psittaciformes; family Psittacidae; genus Psittacus; species Psittacus erithacus. The sequence goes on along the minus strand of WYDI02019069.1, from coordinate 60,533 downwards.
AGAATTTACATTATGAAAAGCCAGTTTCTGATCTTAGCGTTTGAGTTTCAGTCTGCAGTGGTCCCATGACTACAAAGCCCTGCTCTTCTTTTTCCTACTAGTGCTCCATCTGTTCACCTCTGCTCTTTATTATTGTCTTCTGCTTCATACTGCATTGCCTCTTTTGATATATGCCTGTGCTTGGACCAGCCTTTCTTGTTTTGCATGTCAAGTATGTAAACTACATTACTGAAAGTGCTTCTCATAATTTATTTCTTATACCTTGGTTTTCATCTCATACTACTATTTCATAAATGAAATTCTGACTTCATTGAAGGTAATTGCAAAACTCCTGTTGGTTTCCTGAGAGACAGATTTAATTATCTGTGTCTGGATTTGTCAAAGAAAGATTGAAAAGTATTTGGGGCAGAGACAATTGTGAATAGATTTCCAGTACCTGCGGTGGTAAACTGGCCAGACTTTTCATTTTTTGCAGTGCTTAGTTCTTCTAAAAAGATTTTTCTACTCCTGTTAGATGAAAGCTGAGTCCCTCTGAGACTGGGACTTCAGAGGTAATAGCATTTGCACTCTTATTCACCCTGCCTACTGTCAGCAATTTAACTAAGGTCTCTGTGTCAACTGGGTCATGCTAGATTTCTTCTGTAATCAGGAGGTGGAGAGAAGCAGTCTAAGGGGACAGATCTACTTCTCTACGGTACTTATCACCCTCTGATGTGCTGCTGTCTCTGTCTAGTGACTTACAGTGGTGTTTGTGCTAAGTCGGCTCCAAGTCTGGGCAATTCAGATTTCATCTGAAAACTTAATGTCCCAGAAAATCAGGCAAAGCATTAGCTGAATACATACAAGATTAAGTGAAGGCAGTTCAAAGCTCTGAGGCCACTTAACTTGCTCAAATTTTTACCTGCTGGAAAAGACCATAATGTTAACCAAGGATTCCCTCATGCTCCTCTTTCTTGAAAGGGTGGGACACGATGCCTTATTGTGTCCAAATCACACATGTGTCCATGGTTCTGTATTGTATCAAAACCCAGAAAGCACCCTTTTAATTTAGTAAATAAAAATCAAGAGACAGGCAAGGGATGCAAACACAAATCTGAAGTAGTTCTACTGGCATAACACTAATACTTTGAGATACTGCAGTCTTTGGTCTGCATTTCCTGCTGACCTCTTATTTTCCCCTTACTGGAGTCTCTCTAAAGAGGTTCAGCTATTTTTTTCTTTGCATCAGTTTTTAGGAACACTTTAAAAGCAATGCACACTTGTCCAGGCACATTGTTTAGGCACATAAAGGTAGTTAAAAATGGAATAAGGTGACTAAAATACCAGATTTTTGTAATGTTTTCCACAGTGCCAGTCAGTACAAACAGAAGAGCAGGAAAGAAGTGGGCGATACGCATAACAGTGAACCAAAGAACAGCACCCATTAGCACTTTCTAGTTCTTTGGACTGTGTTCTTTCAGCCAACTGCTTCAGCTTGAAGACAATGCAGTAAAAAAGGAAAAGAAAGCCTAAGCAGTAAAGAAATCAAGAACAAACTGAAGGCTTATGCCATACAACTTCTGCTTTTGTCTTTCTGCTATGTAATTTTGACAAGATCGGTCATAATGAAAAGCTTTCAAGGCAGTAACGTGGAGGTTCAGCAGCACAGCAGTAATCCAGACTGTAAATGCTATTTTTATAGCACTAGGTATTGATATTTTGTTCAACTAGTGGTGCAGATGAACCACTTTAAATATCCAATCGAATGTGATGACAACAAGAAATACAATACTCCCTGTCCTGTTAAATGGCAACATGAATAGATTAAGACTGCAGAGAAGTTCTTTGGAAATCTCTTCAGCTTGTTCAGCATATTAAATGACAGGATTAATAAAAACATCAGGAAGAAATCAGCAATGGTTATACTGCGTAGATATCTGGTGCTTGGTCTGTAGCTATTCCTATAAAAGCACAAAAGATGCTCAATGCGATTCCACTGCCAAGCACAGGGTCAAGAATTATCAAAACTGAGTATTTTCTGCTTGTCATTTTAATAATTACTGCAGTTCTGGAGCTTTTCTTGGCTTCATCATCATCATTATTGTTGTTGCTCAAAGCCTACTGCCTGCAGTCAGTTGGTAAACAGCTGTTTCCTGGCCAAGAGTCTGTGAAGTGAGCTGCAGAGGAAGTACATGGAACTTTCAAGATGTGGTACATTTATATGCAAATGATGAGTCATAGTGAGCATGATGGACTCTTTCAAACTGTTGAGAGAGTTGATTAATGAAATATTTTCTCAGTTAAAGCATTGCCATAGCATGCAAAACCTGGCTGTATTGGCTTTAGGTTTCCAGCAAAACCACATGCACACTAAACCCTTTCATTTTGTTCTTGCTTTCGTTCAGTCTCGTGCAGTGAGAATGGGTCCAAGACCAAGTGGTTTCCTTTACTTAGGATACTAAATCCGTAGAACATAAGTGTCAAAACCCTTGGAGTCAGTTTTGTCAGAATTTATCAGAGTATTTAGGCGTCCAACTTCCTTTTGAAGTACGTTAGCATCAATTAGTCTTTGTATGTGGCCGTTCAGTACCTTCTTTCTGCAAGTGCCATCAGCAGCACAAGGAAAGAACTTTGCAGCCACGAAGCCAGGTAAGAAAGTCTCCTTGCACTCCCCTCAGACTGTTCCCTGGAACAAAATGTTGCAGCATCTTCTTAATTTTTAAATTGTCACTAATTAAACCTTTTTTTCTCTCTTTTTTCTTCCTTTTTTTTTATTTTTTTTTTCATTAAGATATTAAATTCCCAGGGAATCTTTATAAGCTGTTCACTTCATTCTTTTTGTTCTACTGGGTAGCAGTCACCATTTGCCTGGGTATGGTCTTATCTCCAAATGATTCAAATTAAGTATGAATGAGGGCATGGACTTAAGGTTTTAGAGGAAGTCTGGACATAGCTCTTACACATTAATTTCAGGTATGTTGGACTATCTCTGGACTATCTCCTTTTTCTTGAGTTGTCAGAGGAAATAAGTAAGAAAAGCATTCTTTATTTTTAAAGCATTTATCACTGTACTTCTTATTCACTTAATCTGGGATGTAAAGAATGAGTTTTTATAGTGATGATGATTTTTGTCATCGAATGCATAGCATGTGAATGAAGACCCCTGGTTTGAAAACAAGAAAAAGAAAATAATGTTTTCACCTTTACAGACCTTTTCTGCAGTTTTCTAGGATGTTTGGGACCCCCAAAGCCTGCTAGTTTGGTTGTTTAACAGCTATAAAAAGCCAGGGATGGAGGTTATTAGGCTTTATCTTTAACTAGATGATCTTAAGGTCCTTTCCAATTCTAACTATTCTATGATTCTGTCATTCATCATGAGGAATACCCCACATTTTACTCTCTCTGCTGCCCATTCTGTGAGTCTAGAGGGCCTGTGTTAGCAAAGACCCATAAAGCTGCACAAGACATGACCAAGCAACAGTCAGGCTATTGACCAGATGTGAACAGCACTACACCCATATCACTTGGCTTTTGAGCTCCAAACCACCCTTCATGTGAGATAGAAGCTTTTAGAAGGCAACAGCTTCCTTGACCATTCTTCCTAAAGCTACGTTTTTATTCGTGTTCTAGTCCATTTCATTTTGCATCTTTCACTAGTCAACTAATTCAGGATCGTGCCTTGGTTTTGTGAGGATCCTTCATTGAAACCAATATAAATTACAGTGGGGTTTTTTTCAGTATTCTGCCTATGATGCTTTGAAAGTGGTAGTTTGCTTTCTGTTATCTTTGTCATACAGTGTTACGTGTGCAGGGTCCATGCTGCGTCCCTAAGATAGCTGGAGCTCAGTTATTCTGTGTGGATATTTAGTTCTTGAGACATTTTTGAGATCTAGCAAAAGGAAATTGTTCAGTAAATTTGAGCTAATTATAGTATATTTGGCATAACAGCAGCGGAAAGATTAGACTGAATGGTTTCTTCACATAACGCATGCCTGAAAAGTACAGCAGCATTTGTGTTTCATGGCCTTTTTCAGAACCGTTACGGAACTTGTTTGCTGATAGAAAAGATTGCATCATCCTGCAAAGGTTCATCAAGTTTAGCAGGGTGGTTTCACCTGCAGCAGTTCTGACTTCCTTCGAACAGTGTGGTCTCATTATGTTTTAAGTGTAAACTGCTATGGCAATTCTTGATGCAGCTGCCACTCATGCAAGAAAGTTACAGCTTACACAAGATTTCTCAGACATGTAACAGAATTTTACTTTCCATTTACTCACAACTATCTTTGGATAATACCAGGCCAAATAAAGGGTGTTTCCAATTCAACTGAAATGTGTAATTGGCAAACCAAGAGCCTGGATGTAAAAATGGAACAACTTCAGAACTAGGCTCAGCCTAGTTTTTATTCACTGCTCGACTACTTAAAATTAATCTTGGCAAAAGTTTACGTGTAAAATGCCATTGCGATTGGATTTGGTCAGTCATTGCAGAAGCATGCACATGTGCGTTTATAGAATAGATAAGAAAAACTATGGGATGGCACCCGTAACATTTTGTAATATTGATGCCCTGCTACATGCCTAATATTCTTTCTTCTCCCAGTATTCTACACAGTGTGTGAACACTTGCAGGGCCGGTGACTGCAGCCCTGCCCTGGGCAGCCTGTTCCAATGCCTGAGCAC
>WYDI02019069.1:0-46410 GCA_009867235.2 Psittacus erithacus | reverse complement strand
AGCAAAGCTGGCAGCAGTTATAGTGCCTTCTGTAATCATCCCCCTCACTGCAATCTGAAAAGTTCTCTTCTTTCCATCAAAAATAACAAGGTCATGGCTCATGACTTGTCAAAATGGGCTTCACATGCTCATGTACCTAGTGGTAGGTAGACAGTTAGGGAAGAGTTAGACAAGTGAGTAAAGAAAAAGAAAATTGCCTAATTTCTTCAGCTTTGCTACTCACGATGAAGATTGAGGGAACAGATGCTCTTATAAATATGAGGAAAGGGAAGGAAAAACAGCTTAGCTGGATTATGGGCTTGAACCCTAGACACCCAGTTTGTCATTTTAATTCTGATAGCCAGGATTGCCAGCTCTTCTTCAGTCATACAGTATTTGGCAGTGAGACAGAGAGGCAGGGAGGAATAAATTCCAGCATATTTCCTGCTTCCTAGATGTCTCTAGCTCTTGAGAAAATGCTATAAAGTTTGGAAATGAGATGGGTTAAACCTTAAATTAGAAGGGTAAAATTGGAAATATTAAATACGTTTTTGTTTTTACAAAATATGGGTTTTAAATCAGTTTAGGGATTAGGATTTTTAGTATCTGAATGTACCAGTATTGACCGTTAAGGGCTAAACTTAAATTCTTGCAGAAAGCAATCTGTTCCATCTGAGATAACAGACATTATACCAGATACAACAAAACGTTTGTAAATGTGTACTTTGTTTAGGAACTGTATTCTGATACAACTTCCTGCTGTTGAAGTCAGAACTAATTCCCCTAACTTTACCTGGTCTTACTTTAGATTTACTTTAAGAATAAGCTGGGCCAAATAGTGAGGCCAAATTTAGGTAATTTTCATCTTGCTGTATGTGAAATCAACGTACCTATAAATATTTAAAAATCTAGGCATGCTTAATATGCGCAGAGGAGTGGCTAAACATGTAGAGTCTTGCCTGGAGTTTACCAGGATTTAGAATTCCTTTAAAAAGAAGGCTAAATTGCCCTCTGGGGAATGAAGCAGTAATTTATGTCCTCTTGAGCTGCAGTGGCAGCATTAGAAAACTTCAGTGGAGATTTTGTTGTACTTCAGCATTAACACTGGCTGCCCTTTGGCACTTTGAGGTCATTTTCATTTGAGATTCTTGATTTTTGCTTGGTAATGTTGGGTAAAAACCGCTTTCTTCTTGTCTGTTGTGACTTACTTGGTATCTGTATGGGGGGATGAATGGGTCAAATCTTTCTAATTTGAAGGTTCTGTTTGAAGAATGGCAGAAAGAATAAGCACTTGATACAGAGACACTGCTTCACTAATCTTAACCTTTCAGATTTTATCTGCACTAAAATCAATATTCATGTGGACAGTTGGCTGTGATTTGTACAGCATTGAATGCATGGCAGTTTTGCCAATCAGCGGCTTACAGTTTTGTTCCGTATCTTATTCAAATAGTTTTAAGTATTGCTTGAAGTTCAACTGGGAGTATTTTCACCTTGACATTACTTTCTTGACTCTCCTATGTGATCCAGTTTCTAGGGCCTCAGTGCAGTCAAAGTAAGACATCTACTATTTCTCCTTCATTTGCCTTGTTTCTAGAGGGAAATGAGATTGGCTCAACCCAATGATAGTTGTTGCTAAGCTATTCAGGCAATTGTAGACTTATGCACTATATGTATTTTAGTAGGAAAATTACTGTTCTGCTCCACTGTTCTGTGCTGAGTAATGAGAAGGCTAGTAAGATATAAGAGGATTCTTTAGGAAAAATGGAGGTCTCCATATAACCGTACATTGCATCAGTAAGACCTGAAGATCAAACAAGGTGGACCACTTCTGGTCAAACTAAAGGAAAGTCAAAGATATTTATTAGATCAATAAAACACCTGGATAATTTTCTTCCTTCTATTGAAATATCCTTTAGAATAGTTAATGAGATCTAAGAAGAAGTAGAGAGATGTTCTCAAGAATCTCTATGGATGTCTTTCAAAATCACATAATACCTGGAAGCTGCAAATTTAAATTGTGGTGAAACAACCCCATATTTACTTATGTGGAATCACTAGGCAAGACTGGACTATAGAAATGTTGTGATATAGTGTGATGGGTGTATAGGGAGTTATAATACCAAAATGTACTGCTAAACCTAAACGTATTGTGTTACGTTAGCAGTACAAAGAAAGACCAGACCACAGAGAGCCAGATAGCAAACAGATGATCTGTATAGCATTATTAAAGAGAAGATAATGTGGTATTCATCATTAAAAAGGTTGTCCAGTGAATCAAACTCAAACTGTTTTGAAGTAAAGGCATAAATATTAAGGCAAATAAAAAAATCTAGCATTTAAGGGTAACAGACCAAGAAGCAATAAGCAGCATGAGCTGATGATGGAGGAAAAGTCATGGTAGGTAAACTTGATTAATATTTTGGAGATTCGATTACAGATGGCTGTAATGGAACATGCGTAATTTGTGTGGTTGTCAGATCCTGCTCCTGTTTATACAGATGAAAATCCCAACTGACCCTGTTGGCATCCATTGAGTTTTTGCTGACTGAACTTAGAGAACAGGGAACACAAACCCTCATCTTCACTGAAACATTTTCATTGAAAATACTCATTCAAACATATAGCTATTCATATTAGCAGAGTCAGGCAAAGTTATACATCACAGAGAGATGATAAACGGATAGATCTGTGGTTCTGGGGAAAGCAGGAAATGAGCTGTGGATAATAACAATGCCAGCTTGTTTTGACTTGCAAATAAGATGGTCTACATGAGAACTGCCTAAAAGACAGTGTGTTTACTGAGAGGACATGGTGCACTTAAGGAGCTTGTGCCACATGTTTTATGGTCCAGGATGTGGTATGAGGGTGTGCCAGGAGTGATGGAGAATGCAAACCATGGTGGGGTAATGTCAGAGGTCTGCAAAGCATGGATGGAGAAGAGCCTGTAACTTCAGTCATCCTGCAGGAGTGGTTGTTAGAAGTGCTCTTTCTTCAGTGCACTTGCTAATTTTGAAGGGCACTGGCTGGAACACCCCACAACAGAGATGCAGGTTGAGAATGGGAACAGCTCTTGGTCCTGCTTCCAGCATTTCCCTATTCAGCAACAGAGATGCATCCTGAATCACAGGGTAATCCAAGGCAATTTACTGAATGAACCTGTGCTATGCTCACAGTTCCAAAATGTGCATAGCTTCCTTTTGCATGGGAATTAAGATCCCATAGACAATGTCTCAACTGCTGATAAAGTATGTACTCAGATTATGAAGGATATTAAGGTGTGAGGTAGTGACAGAACAATAATATTGCAGAAACTGATCTGATTGAAGTAGAAATATGGGTAAAAATTACATTAAGTTATGTTTTAATGCTAAGAAATACTAGGATTATTTTGAAACTAATTGGATAATGCTGGATTTCAAATTCCCTGTAGCTGCTGTGGAACATGCGAGAGAGCATCAGTGTATAGACACAGGTCTTGAAGTACCATTAGGGCTCACTGACTTCCATGCTACTGCCAGCAGGCATGGCATACAGTTCGCTCTATAAAATGGAAACACAAGTGCTGATAAGCTTCCCAGTTATGACATTAGTACAAAGGGATAGAATAATTGGAATTTAATAGTGTCTACAGCATAAGGGTGTTTTTAAGTATACTCAGTGCTGAGTGTGCCGTATACTGAGAAAAAGATAGGCCAGGAGAGCACATAGTTGTTGCTCTATAGCTGGAAGGAATGATTTGATTGCTATGTTACTGCTCACCCTGAGAATATTGCTAATTTGCTGTTTACACACCAGGAGGTAATATGCTTGGTACAAAAGCAATTAAAGTGGCAGGAATCTTTTTCTTAGTCATCTCTGTTCCACTCTGGATGTCTTTTTCTCAGTCAGCACCTCAATTTTCACAACACAGCGATTAGAGAAGCAAAGTTTTAACACAATAACTGTTTAACTCAGATCACTGTGTTTCTCACTGAGTCTTTGTTTCTTGCTGCTGGATACCGAGAATACAGACCTTCTGAAACGCCAGCTCTGAGAAGAAGCAAACATATGCTGTGGGTGAAGGCAATGGGAGTGGTAATGAGTCTTTTGTCAGATGACTTTCTCTGCTTATTGCATAGCTCCTTTTTTGCTAGCTTTCTATTGTTTAGCCTACAAGCCTCAGAAAACAGATTGTCTCAATCTAAATTTTCACAGTGCCTTGCTGAGCATAGGAGCCTTAAATGAGAGTGTTTGCTTTGCTGATCACTCAAATATAGCTGGATTTGCTTTCTGTACAGCTTTTCTTTTCCTTCCTTGTCTCTAGCAATAGCACAAGCTTAAGCAGAGAGAGCTTTCTCCCAGAGGGCAGGGTATCCTAAAGGAAAAAATCCTCTGAGCATGCAACAATAGCAGTCTGTTAGAGCCCCATGGAACCACTCTTTGTCTTGTTCACATGCTTTGTAGCTGTATATGGTAGTGACAAACCTACACAAAGCATGTTCAGGAGCTCAGTATTTTCATCCCTGGTGAAGAAAATCACTTGATGAACTCAGTGAGAACAAATAAAGATAAGGACAATATGCCATTCTCATATGGCACATTGTGGCCAGCTTGAGAGGAGGTGGCAGCTCTGGGAGGCAGCAAGGATAAATATCCCCTCCCCACTCAGCTCTGGCAATGGCATTGTTTCTGTGCCCAGCGCCTGCACTCAGGACACTGGCTGATGAGTAGGTACAGGAATTTGTGCATTAACTCTGTCTTTGTTCTTCTCTAGCATGGCTCATCCTTTCCTTTGTCCGGTTGAAGGGCACCCATAGCAAAGGTTCTGCTGTCTATCACTGCCATCCCGCCGCAAGTCCCTTCAAACTTTGCAGTCTTCCTTTTTTTCCCGAGAGAGTAAAAGTTAACGTATTTTTCAGGGCTAAGAATAAACAGAGTAGAACTGTTCAGGGAGTTCATGTGCAGCTTGGATGTACGTGGCTTTCTCCAGCTGATGTGGCTGCCGACAGTCTGACTCATTGATTTTCCTTCATTGTTCTATCACAATTATGCCTTTCATGAATGAGTCCTTAAATATCCTTTAAAAGGAACAATATGGTTTTGTCATTGTTTGACCAGTCGAAGGATAGGAAAATGAGATGGTATATCACAGAAAACATTTATTTCCAGTCACTTTTGCTGTAAGAAACTGCCTCTGTGAGCGTAGCTCTGAATAATAACCCTTATAGGAAAAAAAAAGACATCTGTTCAGGCCTTCCATGAAGTGACAGTAATATCAGCTTATGGAGAAAACTTCCAGTGGGAGACTAGTAAGGTTTCCTGAATAAATTAATGTTATGCAGTTTTATTGGAGGTCTAGAATAGATGTGAGAATTAAACAGAGCATAAAACATAGGTATTCTCTGGAACTTTACTTGAGTTGAAATAAAATTCTTTCAGATAACTGCATTGAAGTAAACTATTTTTCAAGCTGGCTTCAATGATCTGTATCAACTGCACTATATTGCAAAAGGGGAGTTTTTAAAGTATAACTTTTCCTGATGAGTAAAGGTATTGGCCATCAGCTCTGTGAGGTGAGTACTTTCAGCTAGATAGAGCAATCACTATGAGGATCAGATCAGCTGGGGCCAAGTGGTTTTAGGGCTTGTTTCCTATCAGCCTTATCCCGTTATAAATTAACTTTGGATTGAGTTTACGCTGCTTGGTTGTGATCTCTAAATAGTCTGCAGGTTGGAATTGGTGGAGTGTACTTAATTCCTACCTGTAACACATGCCTTGTAAATCAAGACCATGTCTGGAAGGAAGGGAAACAGGTATAACGCATCTGGCTGCTCTGGTTTTATCTTTGCTAAGACAAGTGTTAGATTGTTTTTACTTCTTTGCTCTGTAGCAATGCTTATTAATTTAGGTTCCTCTCTTTACTGCTGCATCATGCCAGAACTTCAGTTTGTTATAGTAGCTTCAGTATACTGGTGAGTACTTTTTTTTTAAGGTGTTTTAATGGCCGTTAAGCACTCTGTGCATGTGAATTTCAATCGACTTGGGAATGTTTTGTGAAATCTGGATTTGTGCCTCTTTGGGTTGATTCTGGTATAATCTTCTTCATGTAGACTTTCTATAGGCTACCTGATGTAGTACTGTATACTAGGTAATTGAAGGAATTCATTATTTCAGCTGTATGTGTATATATATATATATAATGCTTTTTTGTTTCTTCTAAGAAATTGGATAAAAGCCGTCAGTGTTTTGGATTTTTTTAGTGGTTTCTTTTTTTGTTGGGTTGGTTTTTTTTTGTAAACTTAGTGAATAATGCTGAAGTTGGCTCCCATAGAAGAAAAGGGAAGCTAGTTTACTTGGCCCTGAACAAAAGATCCAGTTCCTGTACAGGTGGTTTATGTGGTATTATTACTGTAACTAATCATGTCCCTGGGCTCTCAATTTCAAAAATGAACATTTATGTTCTTTTAAGTAGTTGCCATGGAAATTCTCAGCATGAGCCTTATCAGTGAAGGCCTTATGGCAGATAACTTATGTCTATTATTTCCCTAAACACATCAAGCACTACAGTGAAAGGGGTTTTGTGAGCCTTTACAACACATGCACAAAAACTGCTACTTGTTCTAGCATGTGTTTCCTAACCTTGATTCTTCAAATCAGGTAAATGAATGTCAGATCCTAATACTGCACCCTTATTGGAGAAAGCAATACAGTGAATTACAGAAATACCTTTTAGTTTCCAATCCCCTAAAGGATTTTCAGACGATCCTGTTTGTTTTTTAAGGTCTTCTTTATGCTGAGCTTTTAGGCATACAATATGAGAGAATTCCAAGCAATTGAATGTGTTCCATTGCTATGCTGCAGAGCAGATGTAATCTTGGCAAGGCTCAAATGTGAAAAATGGAAAATAGGAATAGTCTTTCAGTTGGTAACTCTTCTTTGCTTAGATGACTAATAGGCTTATTTTAGATAATGCTTTAGCTTACACTTAATTTTTAGTTGAATTCCAAAATAATGAGAAAGAAGTTAGTTAGCTGACTTTTTTGAGATGTTCTCATTGCTCTCCAGTGTTGTCTTCTCCATGTATTTGGATGTTAACATTGATATCTGGAAGCTGTTCCTTTTCAATAGAATGCAGCTAATAATTTCTGAGTTCTTTCCATTCCTCTAAAGACTAACTCAGCTGTAATAAGGGTGTTAAAGCACCAAACACTTTATTCTTATATCTTGAATATGATACACTATTAGACTGAAATTATAAACTGCAGATTAGATGTGTCATATTAGAGTGTACCATTTGGTAAGCAACCTTCACGTGCTGATGCAGTTTTACCACTGTGTCAGGCTTTAGCTATAATGCCTCTGAAAACAGAGAGCCAGATTGTCCTCTGTTGCAGTGCTGTGAGCCCAGGGTAATTCCATTAGCTACATATTTACACAAATACAGCTGAGAATAGCATTTCTCCCAGTACAGACGTATGAGGAAATTGATAAAATGGGTTCAGTGCAGAATGTTACAAAATAAATATGGAAAATAGCAGTTTAATGACAAAACACATGGCCTGTATAAAATAAACCATAACATGGGTTTTCATAGTATTTTCTACTGGGTTTATGCATCTTTCTTTTAACCAAGATGAATATTAGTTCCTTTCACAGAGGGGATTTTTATCAGCCCTGCAGGGTAAGGAACTTGCAGATGACTGTTCATATGATCATACAAATGATTTATCTCTGTACAGCTCCCACTGCACTGATTTGGATGTCTTGGAAATAGCAGCTGTGCCTGACTTGGTGCCAATTGCAGCCAAGGCCAGTCTCAAGTATGAGTGGAGAAGGCACTTGTGGTGGGTTAAAGCACTCAGATGAGCAAGGACAGGAAAGAAGTTTGCTCTGTCACCTAGCAGCTCCCCCAGTAGTAGATAAAAGGAGTACTTCATTCTCCTGAGCTTTCAGTATGTTTCTTTCCATTCACTACGTTCCCTTTTAAAACTAAGTCTGTTTAGCTTCCCCTGCCAGACACTCTGGCACGGTTCCTCAGGCACTTAAATATCATTGTGGATTTGGGCTTCCGAGCCTACATCTTATTTCCCGCTGAGGGGGAGGAAGCTTTGCAAGTAGACTTCATTTTGCTATAGAGGAAATTAATGCCATGAAACCTTTCTACCAGATTATAACTGATAATAAAATAGCAACCCTTGGCCATCCATGAGGAACATCTGTGAGCTGCATGGCCCTGCTGCCTGGGATGCTATGAAAAGGTTGGGTTAGGTGGAGCATTTAGTGTAGTTGGCTTCCAGTGAAGGCCAGAGTAGTGCTTCCCTCTTATATGATCTGCTTTTTCTGTCCTCCAGCAGTGTGCATGGAGTGAATCCAACCCGCAGAGAGCACAGATGTAGCTGCTTCATAAAAGCTTCTGAAACATCCTGTGTCTGACATAAATACAAATGACCTTTCATTTCCATCTCTCTTACTGCCAATAACAGACTAGTCATGTTACAAAACGCCAAGCACACACGGTATGCTTGGCACAAACTTCACCAGTATGGGCAAGATACAACTAATTACTGCATAAAAATACCCACAAATTATGTATATATATAGGTGTGTTTGTGTGTAGATACATGTTCGTGTGTATTTACGCAATATAAATAAACTATGCAACTATGCATAGGGGTGTTTTGGGGGATGCAGAACACAGCAAAGCAACATAAGCATTATTGTAGTGTAGCAGCCTGATTCTGTTAACATGGTGGCATGAATCAAGGCAGCTGCATCTAAAATGGCAAAGATGCAAGTAGTGGCAAAATAGCTTTAAGTGACGAATTGGGTGTGAATTTTCTAGCTTATACCCAAAAGATGGAAGAAATAGCTTCAGATACCTTTACATAGCTGCATGTTGTTGTCCAAATTGGAAATAGAAGCCAGAGTTGGTTTATTTTAATTTTAAACATTAAATCTGTTGGGATAAGACAATCTGATTCCTGATTCCAGTGCTGGCTAAAAGTTTCTTGTCTTGCTTTAAAAGTAATCTAGTAGGTTTTGGTGGATAAAATATTGCAGTGATTTCTTGTCACTCTGTGAAGCTTTTACTCAGTTCCATTCAGTGCTTACCATTCCCAGCAAGATGCTGTCTGATAAAGGGGCTTGCCCATTGATTGGTTATTTGCCTCTCAGTAAAAAAGCATATAGGTTTTGAACCATGGGGGTTGTTAGTTACCAGTATCAGGAAGCAATCGGTAACTGTTAACGTTTTTTCTCAGGTTGTCATAAGCAAAGCTGATCTCCCTGTGGTTTGGCAATCTGCTGATGCTATTTCCCCAAGTCAAAATGTGTCTTTCACCTTCTTTTTGTCACGTATGTCAAGGTGCTATAGACAGCTCAAATCACAAATGTGTTCAGGCAAACGATTTCCCCTGGAGGAATGGCTTTAGAATGACATGTGCCTTCTGTCAGTGCTTCTGTTTTTATAGAGTAATGTTTTCTGTAACTGTATTTGGTGAGTAGGAATTATCCTCTAGCTCAGTAGCAACACTGTTGTGCTTCCTGCATGGCTCAGTTGCTCTTGCTGCAGTACTGTGGAGCTGTACCAAAGCAGGAGGAAATGCCTCTTAACAGCAGGCCCTGTAACTGTGATGTTCCTGCAGGACAGCAAAGATGTGAGTTTGATTGCCTTCTCCTGGAGGAGTTGTTCTTGGAGCTTCTGTTCCTTGCAAGATTGGTCTTCTGGAAGTATTGGGTCAAAATGAGGTTCTAGATCTCTGGCTGTGATTTGCAAGAAGAGAATGAGCTTTGCTCTGTTCTTGGAAAAATAAGGTATGGGCCCTGTGGCTCAAGGCAGGTGGCTCCCTGAGAGCAAAGTGTGCAGAGTGTTGTATAAATGACCGTGGAGGCATTTCCCTGTGGTTCAGCCATGGACAGCCCTGTGCTGCATGTGCAGTTTTCTGCTTAGCCTAGCAGTTATTGCGGAGTCGATCTGGAGCTGCCCAAATGTGTCTTCTGCATAGAGTCCAGATGCTAAACTAGGGCTCTCAGAGGATACCAGAAAGCTAGGTAAGGTGCAATGACTGTATTTCAGGATCAAACCCCAGTGGTATTTGGAAATCATATGGTGAAGCTTTCCAGTTTCAGTTCTACATTGTTACGTGTTTAGCTGCTTTTCTCAATTGCATCATCAAATTTATTTTCAAACCATAAAGCATACAGTTTGAGATTATGGGAAACACAATACAGAAGAGTTTAAGTCTGCTATGAGTGAAGCACAAGCTTCATCACCTACATGCTTTAGTACTGTCTTCTAAGCAAACTAGTTCCCTTCAAGGGGAAAAACAGTAAAACGTCTTTAAATATTTTTGCTCTAGGTTTTCTCTGATGTAGTAAACATGTCCCCAAATTCCTTGCTGAGCTGCAGATGTGCTTATGCTTAGAGTACTTTGTCTTAGCCATGATATCTTTCTCAGTGGCTTATAAGGGCACGTGACCTAGTGTTTTAGAATGCAAATTATTTTTCTCCAACTTCAGTGTATTTTATCTCCCAAACTGGGAACATAGTTTTTCATTTAACTGTTCAGTGGCCATGTGCATGCACTTATTTATCAATCCTTAAGAATACAAAGCAGTGTTAAAATCTTCTAACATGTGGTTCTGATGCAACTTAAAATGAATTACTAGGCCGAAGACCTTGGAGATGTACTTAACCTAGAGCAACAGCAACTTAGAAAGAATCGTTCTGCCATTTATATTACATTAAAAGGGAGACTTTTTGTGCACTTCCACGCTTTCTGGACAATCACTGAAAATATTGCTGACTGGATACAGCATAAAATCTTTCTGTACCAGGTATGCCTGACCTTCAGGTCCTAGCACTTTACTTTGAGTGGCAGGGCAGATATTAACTTCAATCTCTTCATTATTACTTTAAAATCAACAGTTTTCCTTTGGGTCTAACCAGCTATTATTCTGCTTACTTTGATGTTGAAGAGTAGCTCTACAAGTACTTGTGTATTCAGTCAGAAAAGGGCCAGGAGGTTGATGACCTTCATTAGCATGAAGTGCCCATTCAAGTGCACTCTGGATTATTAACTTAAAAAACAATCCAAAGCCCTGAACTCTCTGCATTATGAGCACAAGCTGGTTTTGTAGGCATTTGTTAAATAACTTCAGTAGTTTTTCTTCTTTTACTCATACGCAGTGATGGTGGGAGGGTTGCTTTCTGTGCATCTGTTCTACAAAATAAATGTGGCAAGAGAGCTGAAATTGGAGTACAATGAATATTTTGACCGACAGAATTAAAGTATTTATTATCTTCATGCCACAAGATACAGTTGGTTTACAGGTGTAAATGCTGTGTGGGGCTGAGGAAAGCATTGACTACAGCACACCTTATTCTATCATTTTACTGATCCACCTAGTCTAGTTCTCTGCCTTTGGTAGATTTTGTTACTTCAAAGGAACAAGCAAGATCTAAAAATAAAGCAAACATGGAGGAAGAAGAGTTCCTCTCTTGACTTTTACAAGCTGTCAATTTATGCACTGCAAGATGAAATGTAGTTGGCATTAGATCATTGTCTTGTCTTAACTGTTCTGTGGGGGGTTCTTTTTTGTTTGGGAGTTATTTCTTTTTAAACTGGAGAATCTTAACCTCTGCTGCTGATCTCTGGTATGTTCACTACATGATCTGGGGGAGTCATTGTTTTCCTTATAGTGTTCTCAGACCCACAAACATACATTTTCTGCGTGAAGTCGGTTTTTGCAGGCCTTGTTTCAGTATTACAGAAGCAGCTGGTGAAGGCTTAGGCTTTATTTACTGTAGCAGATTATTTGTTTAGTATTATGATTCCTTCAAGCAATACTAGTTGTTTTGAACCAGTGCTGATGTATACTGTAACCATGCCAATCAACATAGTTTTGTTATGGTCTCATATTTTGGCACTTAATAAGGAGAAATATAGTGAGATGCTATCAATTAATTTCTGTAATACATGTAAGTTGGCATAGCTCAAAATAAGAACATAAGGGCCCTGTCAGGTCAGACCTGTCAGCACAGTGGCAGTAGGAGACACTGATTACTTTAAATATTTTTGATCTATATTGCTCACATACATGAACTCAAAGAATGACTGTAAGATGTAAGATACTTGCTCAATTTGTAGTACTATAATGATTATATTGCTCATTATATGATTTAAATGCTATAGTAATAGGAAACAAAATGTATCAATAGATAAAAAGGAGTGATTTATTTTTCTCTTTACAAAATTTGCCAGTTCTCTCATTGGGATTAAACACATTAAAGGCACTGAACAGCCACAGTCTACCCTGATACTTTACTCAACTGGCAGGATTGGGCCACATCACCTTTTCCCATTTGAAGTAAAGGGGAAAGCTCCTGCTGACTTCCAGGTGAGGTGAGATTTAGGCTCAGAATACCTCTCTGCAGACACTTGTAGGTACACTCAAACTGGTTTTTTGTGTCTTTCTGAGCTTTTCAAGTCAGCTCCAGTTTGTGATTCTGGATAATCCTACATGTGTTTGAAGGTAATAATTAATTTCTGAAATACAGTGTATGTATGGTATATGTGCATGTGTAGGTTTTATGGCAATGCTGCTTAGAATACGTATTTGTATAAAGGCCTTACTTTTGAGTCTTGGCAAATCAGTGAGCAACAGATGGGCTGTCTGTGCAATACTGTACTAATGAGGTTAGCAGAATCTGCCAAAATGTAGTAAGTTTATTAAGTACGAAATGACACAATATCTCTATAATTCTGATAGAAAATGAGTGTCCAAATTGGGGTATAGGTGCACTTTGTATAGAAGGAGCTGTAAAGAAAATGCCTTGTATATGCATAGGATATGGTTTTGTGCTGGTGTGTTGTCATGGACATGCATAAACAAGCACGTTTTCAACCGGAGTGCATTAGGGAATGTTGCAGACAACGTAACATACCTAACTAAGCTTTTGCCACTAACCTAAGTCTGAAATTCATCTTTATGAGCAAGATTAGCAGTGAAGTCCCCACACTGTGATTTCAACAACTCTGGTGACAAATTATCTACTGAGGTAACCATGCATAGACAGAAACAGCTCCTAACAGCTAAAAGGACTTCAGGGACCAAACTTGTATCTGGCCAACTTCCTCATAAGCAGAGGTGCAGGGGTACATCTAATTTAAAGGTACCATTGTTGGGGCAGTTCACAATATGTTTAAGACAGAGGAGGAGCAAAACACCTAAAAAAGATTCACTGACTGATCAGGAGCCCCCTGGGACTATTTGAAGACTTGGAAAAAAAGAAGTTGTAGGTTTCTAGATCACAGTGGTTAAGCACCTTGGAAGAAGTAAAAAGCATGTTCTCTCTGTGCTCCCAGTCGTGCTCTGGTCTGGTTCTTGCTCTGATTTGAGGCCCCTAGCATAGGAAGAGGGTAGAATTCATGTGTTCAAGCACAGGTTATCCTAAAAGGACTTCATCATCAATATTGTTTGAGTGAGTCCTTAATTGTAAATCCTGGGAGGTATCTCATCAGTGGTACCTTCATTATTCTTTCTGCTTCCGGATGGGTGAAAGCTGTTGATTATTCTTGACATTGTTCTACATGTTCCTGTGGTTTATGCACTTACGATTTGGTGTGAAATACAGAAATATTTCTGTGGCTTCCCTCTAACTGGTGGACTGAAAGTGTAACATCCTGGTACCCTAAATTCCTCAATGATGGCTGTTTGCTCAAGGCGAAAGCAATTCCGCACACATGCCAAAACCAAGGATAATCAGATAAATGAGTCCCTTTTTCAAAAGGAATGTTGTAGCTCCTTTTCATGTGTGACACCCCCAGTAGCCTTAAGGACTAGACTCACTTTCTCAAAGTAGGTCCCCTGTTGTTAGGAAGATGCAGCAAAATTCTGCTGTATGCTTTACTAGGAAAGCCACTGAGCTTACATATAAGTTACAAACTAAAGACAAGCCACCTGAGTCTTTCTCATCGGAAGAATGAAAACTTGAACATAACATACCAATTTAATAAGCTTTGTAGGCGGTAGATGTATTTTCTGAACTTCATTAGCATTACAAAAAAATAATAATCAAGAAATGATAACTTTTTGCTTTTTCTGACATATCATTGGTAATACCTGCAGACATTTAAGCAACCTGTTTGCTGGTGTTAATGTGACGGACAAATAAAAACAAACACACAACCCCAAAACCAACCAACCAGAACCCTCAAACTAAACCAAACCAACCCCCCTCTGGAGGGCTCATGGAGTAAAAGCAGGAAAAGATAATTTGACCCATGTTATTTCTGCAAGAAAAGTCATTGTTCAAAAGCAGCAGCACTTGGAAACCGATCATAATACTTTTTTCTGCTCCCTTGTTCCCCAACACACTTCTTGGGCTACTTTGACTTGAGATTTCTGCTGCACAGGAATGCTCATGACCCAGGTGCTTCTGTGTTATATTGCAGTGCTATGTTCTACATAATGCAGAGGCAGCAGCCAGCGTGGGATGTGTGGCACGTCACTGTGATTGATATTGCGTTGCTGGAGTTGGTAAACTGATGTTACCTGAAGCCAGTGTAGCATTGATCTAAGTAATGCTTGATGTTGCTGCAGGTACTGCTTCCCCCTTTGCTAACGCACCTTCCTCTCATTCATAAAGTGCTGAGATCCTCTAGCAGTGTTTTGGGTTTTATAGGGCCTTTTAGCCAAATATCTCAGCAAATCTGCAAGCTACAGCCCACTAAAGCTCCCCCAGTGTGGGCTGAGTAACTAATGTTATACCCAATTTATTAGAAATGACAAGACTGAGACGAAGTGAAGAATGTTACTTAAGCAAGCATTAAAGTATGTGTCCTATCTCCTTTTCTACATCTTATGGCAGAGACTTGCGTTTGAAAATCTTTTCACTTATTCTAGATAGTATATGCATTATTATATAAGTAATCCTGATACTTGGATCTGTTTTCGTTTCCTGTCAGGTAAGAATTATTGTTCTGTTTGGTTTTTTAGACAAAATTATTGATTGTAGATTTTGGTGAAATTTTAACTACTTTGTGTGGGGGGGAAGTTTTAACTGGGCACAGCACTTGACTCCACTTAATTCAGTGTAATCGTTGGCTTAGACTCATCACGTTTCCAGGTATTCTGACTAAGAAATCATTAAGGTATTATGTTATCATCTAAGTTATCATCCAAGTCAGCTGACACAGGAGCTAGGAATAAGGCTGCTTGCGCTTTGGATCCTGAGCAATGCAGAGAGCAACACATTCTTCTGTTCTTTTCCAGTAGTACCTAGAAAAATAGAGAGATGATCCAGTGTGTATGGGGAGAACCACACACTCAAACCAATAACTAGAACATTGATGCTGCTGAAAAGTAAGGGAAAACAAACAAGTTCTGCTCTGAATATACTTGTTCTCTTTGCGTATTGGCCTATCTTATGATATTTAAGGGAATTATTCTGCATTATCTCCAACCTAAGCCAAACAGCATGATGTGGTGAGGAAGAATGTATATCTACTTATAGACGAACCAAGCAGGAAGGTATCTATTCTGACCTTGGTGAAAGGAGGTTTGGAACAGAATCATCTCAGTGCAGGTATTATTTTGACAAAATCAGTATCTACAAATTCAGTAGTATTTGCCTTGTGGTCATCTCTCTCATATTAGCTATTTCCAATGGCCAGAGATGAGTCAGTGTACAAGTGATGCATACAAAAGGTGCCTGCTGCAAAGATCTCGTAAGCGCCTTTAATGGTGGCAGATCTCTGCATGTGCAGCATGCCATGACTTTGAAAACACATGTTCATCTGTTGGACTGGAGGACTGGGGATTAATTTAAGTGACTTCACAGAAGTGATGGAAGTAATGGTGCAGGGAGGAGGTGGCATTTCAACTCTTTCAGCAAATGTTTTCAGTGCTGTGCAAAAGGTGCAAACTACTGCCTATGAGATTTTTCCTGTAGGAAAGAAGGCCATTTTTGTCATATGCCTATAATCTCCTGCATTGCATTACCAGTGAGTATACATCATCCTTCCTCTTCGTGGTGGGCACTTTATCAGCTCATGCCACTCATCACGAGAGTTGGCAAGTACTATCCCTTCCCATTTCCTCTGGAAACGAATCATTTTTTTCCTTTTCATATATTGTGTGTGCCATGATTATGAAACAGCCATATGCATCCTGCTCCAGGAAGAGAGCTGGGTTCTTAGTCAGAACCCCAAATGTTGCTGCACTGAGGTTGATTAAGCCTGGCCTGAAGTTTAGAGGGTCTGCTGTGATTTCCAATGGGTGAACTTGTGCAGTCTGCCTTTATGAATGGTCTTTTTTGCATGCTGCTTTTTCTTGGTAGTGCATATCTTTTTTACCTTCCCCAGTTTTAATCCGAAGAGGTGAACTAGAATGAACATCTAGCGTTGTTTCCTCCTGAAGACACTTCTGCCCTGAGGAATAATGGAGGCTATTGGAAATCCACAGCCTTCACAGATCCTGTGTTTCTGCACCAGCTGATGTGCAGCCTGGTGTGGACCAAATACACATTTTGTTGTAAGATGAGAAATCATGCATTGAACCACTTAATCTCTACTCACATAGTCTGGGCACGGACAAGCAGGCTGTCACCAGCAGACAGAGGTAGAGTTTTACCATCCATGGTAACAGTTGATGTGCCCTCCTGAAGGGAAAGAACAGATCATCAGCTTTTAATTTTCCATGTCCTGTCACTAGCAGAAAGAAGATGCTGCGGGAAAGTAAATGTTTTCCATTGAAAGAGCAATTTAAATCTGCTCTGTTTCGTGAGGCCTAGCTAAATATTCAGCTGCTCCTCCCTGTCTGACACTATTAGCATCAATAAAAACATGGTTCATTGTTCCCCATCATAAAGCAGCAACCCACTGCCTGACTCTTGGGGGTACAATGCTACCAATCTAGCCTAGCAGCCTGCAAGCTGGTACAGCTCTGGAAATCACAACCTCCTCCTATCTCAGGCTCCTCTTCTACTTTTCTGATTCCTAATGTCTTGTTAAATCTTGAGAAGCATTTCACAAATCAGCAGGGAGCTGACAGAAACCACTCATAGGAGCCCATCCACACTGGAATGGATTCATCATTGTTTTGTCAAGGAGAGGAGCCAGGCTCTTGCCAGCAACAGGGTCTTGATTGCACAGATGCTGTCTGCTGCGATGTAAACAAATGGCTTTCAATATTTTTATGTCTTTAATCAGTATTTGATGGTCCCTGTGAATTTCAACAGAGCAGGAACTAATAGAAATATCCTCCCCCCAGCTCCCCCCCCAATCTAGGCTGGCTGTGAATGAGAACTAGCTCTTCTCTGTTTTCCCCTTGGGCTGCAAATCTTTCCTAGAAGCCAGCTGAACAAAAGACATCTGGATCACCTCCCGCTGTGCTTCAGTATAAACAAGTTCTCAGACTTTTTAATTGGCATATTCTACCTGCTTTCAGTTTGCCTTCAATATGCGGACAAATGCTATAACGTTAGAAGTAACAGGTGATGCTTTATTATCACTTGGAGGCATTCGGATATATTTACAGGATATACCCAGGGGAGGGTGTATTAAAATCCCCACCAAGACCTGATGGAGGATGCCAGTATCTCTGTCTTCAATGTAGAAGATGAGGAAACAGATTGTTTTTATGGTGGCAATAGTTTACAGTTATTTTTCATGATAGTTTAAAGCCGAATGGTGGTGCCTGTTGATGATCTTTCCTAAGAGATGGTAATCATCTTAATTTCTGTTGCTGGTGCTAGAAGTCTTTACTACTGTTCAGTCTGAACTGAAATGTGAACTTGTTCAGTAACAAATGTGAATTGCCACATACCAGCTGCCATATCCAGATATCTGAATTCTTTTTGCTTTCCTCAGTTGTTCCTGGTCCATAAGCTAGAACCTTGAAAGGAAATAGGGAGTAAAAGTAATTAATTCATCCCAGTGACCGAAGTGTACATACTCATCTTCCAACAGGGTTTAAAACATTCTATTTTTACAGAAAAATATTCATAGAATATGACATTATTTTTACAGACATTAAAATTCACATTACGTTTGGTACTCTCATATTGATTCTTACTGATAAAAAGGGAACTGATCACACCTGCCACTCCTTATGCTCCTCTACATCCTCACTTATCTATTCCTTCTGCCTCCTCCCACTCTCAGATTTGCATCTCTATCCTTCCTGCTTCTGTTCTTGGAACAGGCACAGCCTCCTCATGAACTCTAGACCCTGTCAAGAGCCTGTTGAAGTAGAAAATATTATTCTCTAAGCATTAACAAAGCTGCAGACTGGACCTTATTTTTCTCATTATCTGCCCTTTCGGTGTTCTCCCTGACAGTCCCACGCTGTCACTATGCTGTCAAATGTACTGCATTCTTCAAAGTGCAAGCCCAAATAACCCAGGGAAGGAATATGTTTTGCAAACTATTGTGCATACAGCATAGATATCAAATGGTGACAGCTTCATTTACTACCGGGCTGGACTGTGTCTGGCTGAAGTGAAGTGACATTTGAGAAGTGCAATGCTTATCGCAGCCCAGGCTCTCTGGTGCTGTCCGGTTTTCCTTATTTCCACTTCATATAGATTGAGGGGGAGGAAAATAAAAATGTATTGACACCCCCAGCTTAGACTTGGTTAAGTTATGCTGTTAAAACACTCAGGGAGGCCGAGCACACTTGAGTAGTATTTGCATCATGCTGGTATTTCTGATTTGGGAGCTACGGAGCGGTTGGGGGTGGAATGAGCAAGCTGTTTCAATCCCGAAGGAAATGAACAGAAATAAGGTTCAGGTTAATTCTGTGAATGGAACTATCTGAGTTAGGAAGCCTCTGCCCTAAGCTAGTCAAATCAGTGGATGAAGACAGGCGCTTCCAAAGGGCAGGGCAGGTTGAGACTGAGTTGTTCTGTAGGGGTGTGTGATTTTCTCTACTGACTGCTTGTTGTTCCTAGGCCTGGGTTCACTCAGTCTGGACAGTAGGCACCTACCATTTATCTTTAAAAATACCCCTCGCTTTCAGAGAAATTAGACCCTCTTACCTCTGTTTCAAAGTTATCTCCAAACATACTCAAGGATTTCTTCTGCTGTATTTCACCACGATGATCATTTAACCAGCCTCGGAAGGAAAATGGCTCCATAACAGAGGTGAAATTTAGAGGGAAAGGTGTTTCTTTCAGGATTTCATCTGTAAGGAAGGTGGAGGGTGATCACTGACTCTTGCTTCCCGGGATCTTTGCAAATGTTTTACTGTTACTTACAGCTGGAAGGGTTCAATTTACAGATACTATCTAATCAAAAGTCAGTTGTAACAGTAAAGAGTGCTATGGTCAAGACTTAAGGTTGTAAGATGCATGTATTATGTGTGTATCTTCATGGAGTTGCTTCTTCCAAGATGTTGTCAGAAGTACTGTGCATCCACAATGGTTAAAAATGCATTCAAACAGAATGCAATAGACTACGTAGTTCTTCCTGGCATAGTCTTAATTTTCTTTGAGACTAGCTTTTTTGCAGATAAAATCTGGGCACTTTGCTAAGTGACCTCTTGTGTATCCCCATATAAGTGGAATTAGGCCCACAGAACCAGCTTACTCTGCATCTTTTACATGGTAAATACTGGCTTTTATGTTGCTTCTCCTTTCTGTGTTTTTAAATACACTGACCACAGTGAAGCAAACAGGTTATCACAACCTTAAATTTCATAAAATGCCTTTTCTAGGCTGTTCCTGGAGTTGCAGCTGGATTTAAATTTCCAGTAATTCTCCTTCATAACTGGTTTGATTTTAAACAGCTGGATGACTGAATGCACTTCCAGTGCAGCTGGCAACATGCAAGATTTATGATGTGTGCTACTGGTATATGAAATTAGCTTTAGTTATTTACCAGCTCACAGTGAAGTGCAGAGGCAACACAATTGCCTTAGCAATCCCAAGTAGTTTGTTCTGAGATGCCATAGGGGAACACCCTTGGCATTATTTCAAGTAATGAGGCCAACTAGATGCTGGAAAAACTCACTAGATGGCTGTCTCTCAAGTGTGTTGAGGTAATAAACTCTCAGCCAAATCTGTCTCTATACTAGTAAGAATAGGTCTTTTTTAAGTATTCAATATGCAGTGTTCTTCTGGTTCTTTTCTCAGGTTTTGTTCTACTGCTTTGTAGTGCTCCGAATGCATCATTTCAGTTTTCCATGGAAGGCTATTTTGAATGCAATATATATTCACTTTTTGAACATCATGTGAGGCGGTCAGTGCCTCCAAGGGACAGCAGTGTACTGAAGAAGTTACTGCTGTTTAAGAGATCAGAATAAGCCCTGGCTGCCTACATCCACATCTAGATAATCTGGATGGGATGAACCCTTTTTTTGTAGAAACAGGGTTTTCTTATTCAGATTTCTTTTCTATTAAATGGAAGAAGGCAACGTTTCTGCAAATGATTTGTCTCAGCAATGCCTCCTTCAGGACAAACTGAAAGCAATGTGAATAAATCTGCAGCAGAAGAATAGCTTTTTTGTTTGAAAGCTTTTTTTCTTCAAGTTTTTTGTTTTAAAGAAAGCTTCCTACTTTTCAATTATTTCACACCAATACTTAGCACACTTTTATTAGAAGCAAACTCCTCTAGTGAGATGAAGAAGGGCCAGAAGGAAAATGAAAGTCTTTACATTAGATTTATTCTAATCTGGGCTTTGAAATATTAACAGGATCTAGTCTGAATATTCTGTACTTCATGATTTGGTAATACTACAAAGCAGTTCTAAGGTCACTGGTGATTTATGTTCACATTGCAATATGTCTGTCAGGTTTTGTTTTTTCTTAATTTTTACAGGTTTATCACATTTGCTTTGGAGGTAATTAGGAATCTCGTGCAGTTAGTCCTTAAATTATGGATATGCTCAACTACAGCTTTATTGGAACATTGTTCTTTGGCTAGGGTCAGATACAAATTAAAGGTCTAAAATATTATGACGTATATTCACACACAGCAGAGGAGAATCAAAAATAAAGACATTTTATCAGGAGGTGCTTAGTGAATTAGTATTCCAATAGGTTATATTTTTCATTAATAGCAGCAATCTTTACCTCCTGAAGTAATATAAAGATGATAGAGTTTTGGGTTTTTTTGGTATCAGAATAAAACAGGTTAGTCCTGAATTCAGAAAAGCCTTTTGGAACACAAAAAAATTACCCTTGGTAGGGCTTTCTACTGCAGTGCATGCCCTAGGTGAGACAGTTACCCTGGAGGGCAAGAGAGAGATACCAGAACGCCATGAGTATCCTGCTCAGCTCAAGGGGATACATCTCCACAGGTCAAGAATTCCAGCATCATGCTGTTTAGGTATTGTTGCATATGTTTCTGCTTAGCCTGTACGTTAGGTTTGAACAATATCTCGGGTTATGTACAGCTGATGTATTTCTAGAGTTCTTATCTTTTAGTAATACTGTGAGACAACATGTTTAATGATGGTAAAGCTAAAAATATGCCAGCACAATGCAAGAAGACAGCAGTTCTGAGCTAGCTAGCTGAAGGTCTTGGGTATCTCCAAGTAATATATCAGTGAGTGGAACATCAAATCTAGTATTTTCTTACATGTTCAGGAGATCCCATTAAACAGTCAGTAGCAAAATCCGTTTCTTTGTAGATCATTACTATTAAATATTCATATTACAGCAACCCATTCTTTATGGGGTTTACAGCTCTTCAGCCTTCAATTAGAATGTGGTGATATCATATTGAGCTCAAAAATACATGTTTACTGAATGAGTTTGTAAATAATTTAAAAAAGGAAATGACAGGTCTTAGAGGAATTTGATTTCAGTGAATAGAGACTGTACTGAGACTAAGAATATGAAGCTGTGCAAAACTGGAGTGAACACCTTGCAGGAAAACAGCCAGTGAACATACAGGTAGTTACTGCCTCACCAGAGGCCATCTAAGGAAGAGTTTGAACTCGCTGGGAGTACTGTACTTCTGATAGCAATAAAGAGGACTGCCACTGGCCTACAAGGTATCCGTAGGTGTATTTGCGTACCCCAAACTTGCATGTTACATGGAAGCTCCCTCTTCCCTTCCCCTGTGATGTGCCTAAGCTCTCTTCTCAAGAAATGAGACCATGTCATTCCCCCAGAGTCTTATTTCTTGAGACCTACTATCCCCAAGCTCTTCCCATAGCTCTTTTACAAATCTTGTTTCTTCAAGATTTATTGCCAAGGAAGAGAGCAATAAAGCACGTGAAATACAATATATTGAAATAATGTCAACTATCAAACTGATCACATGTTGCCTTTATGAAATGCTATATTTTACAGTGACATGCCATCTTTCTCTTACAGGCGGCACATTCTAGGTGGAAGACTCTTTAAATCACCTTATTTGTTCTTACTAATTATGAAAGCTCTTCCATTCTAAGTCGCTGTGCTGCCTCAGAAAAGGTCTGTCCTTGCATGCTGTGACCTCATCTCCATACAAGCATGTGAAAAAGTCCCTTACGAATGGTGCCTTCCTCTGCCAAAGCAGAAGACATCCTTATCCAAAGTGAGCAGTTAGATCCTCTTTGCTTTTTTATCCTTTTAACTGAGTGTAAAATGGTCCAGACTGGGGATAAAGAGCTCACAAGTTATTTTAGCATTATGTATTCATTTATTTATGTCTCCTTTTTAATCATCCCTTCTATCTCTTAAAGAATACTGTACCATAATGAATAGTTCTGATGTGACAGTTTTGCAGCGGTTCACATTTAATTGCCAATGCCAGCAGTGATATATACCTTGAGGTGTCTCTCTCATACTTAATTCCTATGAAAAGTCTGCTTTATTCTCCACATTAACAGAAATGTCAATGAGACCAGTAGGACTTTAACACCTCTGCAAAGAAAACCTGTGGACTGAGGGACGTAATTTCAGGTTTGAAAAAACAAGTAGTTAGCTCAGTCCATATAACAATCTAGTGTGAAAGCCCTGATGGTGACTGATTATTTTGGGGATAGTTGGTTCATTTCACTGATGTTGAGTATAGGCGCAGAAACATTTAGCTGAAAATGCAGCACTCACTTGGTGTAATCATACATGTCCCTGTGTAATTGTATTTGTTTTCGCAGCATGTCCTGAGAATTGGCATGATTGGTAATTTATGACTTGTCCCTGGTAATTATTGCTAGGCACATTTCTTTGCGTCGTTAAATCTGTGCTGGAAACGAAAGAGCAATATTTCTTTTTCTAATTGAAACAAAGAAATTTGAGGGAAGCTTTGAAAAATGCTTTTGCAATAAAGAAATACAGCCTCTTGAGACGGAGATCTCACCAGCTAGAGGGAGGGGAATAAATCAGAACAACAACATTGCACGACATAGGCCATAATTCTGTTCCAAGGCTTTTCATATCTAGACAGGTCATTGTAAGTAAGAATGATAAATACTGACCACATTCCAATCCTAAAATCAGGAGTCTTAATTTTTGTTTCTGAATGTGTCTTTTATATAACTGTAGGCATTTCATTAATTGTCTGTGCGTAACTTCTGCTTCCATAGGAGAGGAATAGGATATTTCATTATAACAAACGTTCAGATCTCACTGCATTTGTGAGACAAGGATTTGTACAGCGTATGTGAGCTATTCCTACTAAACAGTCTTAGAAACGCTAGTGAAAATGCCAGACTGACTCCATTAGTGAGTTTTCTGTTTCAGATGTTGCTGTCTGGGGAGCACTTAAGAGCATAAGGAAGAAAAAAGCCACCTTATTAGAGAAGACATACCTGCTATGAAACTGCTCTGAGCTTCACAGCTCTTAAAAATATTAGGGTTTTCTCCCACTAAAGTTTGAACAGAAAGGAAAACAACTTTATAGGGCATTTATTCCAATTTTCCTGATAGGATTATTATATGCATTATCTACTAAAAGTCAGTAGTGACTTGGTTCCCATGGTGAAGCATTATGAGAGCTCCTGAAGATTACAGTTTCTGTTCTGCCTTTCTTTGAGGAGGCTCAGCTGAGAATATTGCGGGAGAAGCAGACTTCTTCCTGGAGATTTTGGGGTTTTATTTTTGTTTGACTGTTGTGATTTGCAGTTCTGGGCTCTGGGAGCCTAATGAACTTCCTGAAGCATTCATGGCTCCAGAGAACATGCAACCTGCAGTCCTGGTTTTGGGATGTGTTGTAGTTTGGGATTAAAAAGTTTAGTAGAAGTCTTCCCATGGCAAATTGTAGCAGCCGTACTCCAGACATTGTAATTCTACTTTATTTGTGCATTAAATGTTGGTGACAGGTTGGTTTGTCCAAGATCTTTATCTCCAGTACTGGCTATATACTTACTGGGGACCAGTGCGGTGTGGAAAGTTGTTAAATATGGAGGGAAGGGGAATAGATGAAGACAGTGAGAGATTGTATGGATATACAAGATTGGAGATGTACGTTAGATGATTCTGTTCTCTTCTACTTTTTGCAGTTCAGGTGGGCTTCAGGAGAGACATGAAAATTACTTGGGAGTTACTTAGAGGTTTTAGGTATGATGGGATAAAGATGAACAGTGTATTTATGTCGGCATCTTTGCCAGCATAGAGACCATGGTGATGGTATGAAAAAGGAATATATTCAAGTTGTTGATAAGGTATTGGAACAGTGTTTCAAAGAACTGTACAAGTATGGTGGGTCCATACAGTTTAAAACAATTGTTCTGTGTCAGTTGGAATACTGTCGTGTCCTGGAAGCCTCTGGTGGTTGTTTGCCAGATAAATTCCCGAGAGGAACACTCATTAATATCTAAATGCTTCTATGCTGTTTCTTTTAATACAAATATTCAAAGCAGAAACGAGTAATATAGAAGGAGCAATCTATCTAGAGATGTTTGAAGTCCTTAAAAGGTGAGAAGTGAATCAAAGAGAGTCAGTCGGTTTTCTAAACATCTTCATAGCAAATAAAACTTCAGGTTTTTCTTATTTTCAGCTATTAACACTCTTCTCTTTTGATCTGCTTGTTTTTATACACCAATGAAATGAGACTACAGAGGTTGCACCAGATTAGCTACAGAGGATTAACAGCACAGAAGCTGATTATTATAGTGCTGAGCTCACCCTTATAACTTGTTTAATAGCACTTCTGAAACCAGAAAACATTTGTTTACAGACCATGCCCTAGGCTACATGGTATTTCTACTTCAGCTGACTGAAAAAATTACCCAGTTTTTCATGCTCATTCAGACCCTTAGGTTTTGTCTGCTCTGAATCACAAGCATCAAACTGTGCTCTATTCTAGCAATACTAGCCAGTTTTTAAGTCCAGACTGTAAATTACCCTAGATACACCTAAAATTGAAGAAAGCCTTGCTAGTGAAGTCACTACAGGACTGTTTTGTTGGTTTGGGTTTTTTGATATTGTAGATCTGTATGTCCACTGACAATAAAGCTTTTATGGGAATTCAAATTTCATTTATAATTGGAAGTAGACTAATTTGGATAAACAAACTCCTGCCATTCTGCCTACATCGCTAATGATCTTCAGGATAATTTTTAAACAGGCTTCACTTAGGAAAAGTCTTTTCTTGCACTTTTCCCCATCAAATTTTACATGAAAGAAGCCTGGATTAGTTCAGTGAGCATGGCAGGATACACTTTTGAACTTCTGGATACTTCTGTGAACAATATTCAGCCATCACTGTTTATTAGAACAGGGGTTTGTCTGAACTGTCTTTGTCCTCTTGAATGTAAAACAGGGATGAAATAGAAATCCTGAGAGAAGCTTGCTTCCAGTCTGATTCAGCTGAAAGTATCAAGAGTTGCTTTGATAGTTCTCACTCTTCATGTCAAAAACTGTGTAAAACAAACCAATCTATATCCTAAATATATTCACCCTTATTTATAAAAGGAGGGTGAGCTTTCTCAGACTTTGTTCCTACATGTGGTAACAAAAGAGGTGAGTAATTCCGTACAAAACAGTGCCAGGGAAGATGCCTCAAGTAAGGATTGCATGCAGTACATGCTGCTGATTATATTTCATCTCATGGTATTTAAGTCACTCTTCTAAAAATGTATGTTTTTAATAGCTACTGCTTTCTCTTCATATCTTCTGAGTACCTTGCTTTCAGAGGGGCTTGCTCTGTTGTTGGCTGAGACAGAAACCATGAATAAATCAAGAAAAGCTCAGGACTTGGGTGTTTGGTGGTTTTTTAAAAGCAATTGGAGCTTGATTGATTCCATTTATAACTTTGCTCTATGAGTGAGCTGCAATCAAGGGTTTCTTTCAAAATGTTTTCCTTCAGTTTTGTTCCATTTCTCTTAAAAAGGTGAAGCCCTTGTTCAGGCTTATATAGAGATGAACCTGAAAGTGCTTCAGCTGGCACTTTTAAACTGATGGGATTCTGAGGTTTCAGGGGAGAAACCGAAAGAGGAGGCTGAAAGCTGCACAGGCCAGCTCACATCTTGTAAAATATATCAGAAGTGAAGCATCATGAGAAACTGCTGGTAGCTTGTTATGTGTTAAAAGATCATGCTGGTTGTTGAGTTCTAGTTCTTAAAGGCAACAAGAGCTGTTGAGGGAATAAATCCAGAGCATGATTTCTCTATCACTTGAATATACCTACAGAAGGAGCATACCCCTGGCTTACTCATATCTCAGTTTGTCGGTTTGGGGTTTTTTAAACACAAGTCTCACGGACAGCAGCTGCTAGCTGAAAGT
Organism: Psittacus erithacus; assembly: GCA_009867235.2. Lineage (NCBI taxonomy): Eukaryota > Metazoa > Chordata > Aves > Psittaciformes > Psittacidae > Psittacus > Psittacus erithacus. The sequence continues at coordinate 19,790 of WYDI02019069.1, read as the reverse complement.
TCTGTAACCAAAAAATGTGGGCTATTTTCCTCCTGTATAAAACATCATTGAGACTTTGAGCTTCTTATTGTCCATATATGAGAACTGAAAATTGGAAAACTGGAGCTGTTCCCCAGGCTAAAAGCCTGCCGTGGAGCTTTGGTTTGCTTATAGCAAGAGTGAAGCCAGGAGTGTTTCAAATATTTCTTGTCTTGACTTAGTAGTTAATCCAAGAGGAGAATCCATTCAGCGGTGGAAGATGTATTGATCTCTGAGCACAATAGCTATGTTTACTTGTTTGTTTTTCTTTTGTTTTGTTGAAAAAAACCCCTCTTTTTTCATTTTTAATAGAAGTCTCTCATGCCTTTTGGGATTTTTACAGCTTTTGAATAAATTGCAATGAAAGAGCTTCTGTACTGGATTTATCCATAACAGTTTCTCAGAGTTCTGTGTTTAAAAGCCAAGTGTCAAGATGCATCGCATCTTCTGATCGTCAGGTTATTTAGCTCTAATCTGAAAAACTATTTACAGTATAAATCTTTCATGTTCTTTTTTCCTGTACTGATGTAATTAATTTGTTACTGATACATAAGCTCTCAGCTGGGACTGCTGAGGGATGTTGATTGGAAATCACTGTATTGAACAAGGATGGTATGTGCGAGATGGTATTTTTTTTATTACAGCAGCATCTAGAGGCTTCATCTGAAACTGTATTTCCTCTGCTAGACTGTATGGACACATAGCGAGAGACTACCTGCCCTACCTATGCCCCTACCCCCCTACTCAAAACCAAACCATCAACACCCAACCATGTCACATGGGTGACATGCTCAAATTAAAGTAAGATCAAATTAACATAAACACATTTTGATGGTTCATATAAAGAACATGAAGATCTTGGTGATGACAAGACTTTGTTTTTAAGAACCGCCAAGCCTTTTTCACAGAAGTACCTTTCCTAGTCAGTAAAAGCCAATGCCAAAAGCTGGTTCAGCTGCAAAGTTTTTCAGGCAGGATTTCTGAGTGGTTTAGCATTTCCTAATTGCAAAGACTTGTAAGGTTGTTGTTCAGCCCACAGGACTCTTCTGTGAACTCTTCATTTGGGTGACAATGCCTTAGTTACCTATTTTTAAGAAAGTTTATGTTCATACACCAAAAAATCCTTTCCCCAGTTTTAGGATTTGAGTGAGAACATTGTTTCATTAGTGACGGAGGTGGCAGGCAGCAACATTTTTAAGGTGACTATCAAGCTGAGAAATGGGATAGATGTGGAAATAATGTTCCACTAGAGCGAGTATTTCTCTAGAAGAGTATTTCATAAATACTCTTTTACTTAAGACATTTGGGAATGAATATGGAAACTAAGGACAACTGGTTCCAAAACCTTTTTAGAGAGGGGAAGGGTGATTTGACCTGTGGCAAGAGCTATGGAATTTAAGTTATAAGTGTGACTGAAGGATGACATGAAAGTTCATTATGTGGTTGTAAGAGTAGCGTAGCTGGGTATTAGAGCTATGCGTGTGTGCACATACAGTGCACCTTAGCCATGAATTTCCTGGTTGATGCAGAATGTGCTCCAGTCAGTCATTTGCATACATGAAACAACAGGCTGATTTGAAATGGCAAAGTCAGTTGAGCAGTGGGATTGACTCAACTGGTGGCCTTCACAACAGCATTTGATTGCCTGGTGCAGAAACTATCCAGGTGAGAATCGAGGGCTGTCCTGGAGATCCCAGTGGCAGCACCTGCTGCGCTTAAGTTCATTCATACTTTTCCATGTTTTGATTAAGAACCTGGCAATGTCATGGAGACTGTCCAGGTAGTTTCTGCAGCAGAACTGACCAGGCTGCACTGAACTGAAACACTTGTCAAGACTCCATAGAAACTCTTCCTGCAGGTCCAGAAATGGTCACATAGTGTAGTGTTTTGTACATAGTTAAGACAGGTGGGTGGTATTTTGTACATAGTTTATGTTAATCAATAGCAGTGGATCATGCACATGCTGGATGTTCATGTAGACCTGTGGGCCAAAAGGATTGTAAAATTTCAGCAAAACTAGTTTCCCACTGAAGGTACTGTTGCAACTGTCCTTGCAATAGAGACTTTTGTTGCCATATAGACAGCAACCATGTTTGAGAGATCTGATTCCTAAAGATAACTAATAGATTTGTTTCTTCAGCAGTCACTCTTTTTGTGTTTTATGCATCCTTCCCACACACTTGGGAGGAGTTATGACTGGAGTATCTGCTTCAGTGCAGAAGTTACAATCACTGTCCACAAACAGAAGCAAAATAAAAAATAGAGCAAGACAGCGTGGAAATAAAATGTTAAATGGATCAGACCCTACATGAATTAAAAATACCTGCCTTTCTCTAGGTGCTCTTATTTCCCAAGAGTAGATCACAGTGTGTAGTTATAAGGAGTAAAAGTAGGTACAGAATGTGTAGATTTAACTCACAAAAATCTCATTCTGCACAGTCAGAAATGCAATTTTTTTAGCATAAGACTTGAACTGCATGCAAGGATGGAGAGATTTAGATTTTATACTGATTTAGATTTTAGATTTTATATGACCTATCATACTGATAGGTCAGTATGATGGCATCACGTGGGCAACCAATCATGTCTATGGATTTTACTCATGGTTGAGGTAATGAAAGGAATTACTTCCCAAAGCAACTTCAATTTACATAATAAGAACTCCAGAAATGTGGTCATTTTCTGTGGAGAGAATCACTGCTGTTCAGTGAACAATTTTCTGATTCTGAAATGAATTTGCATTACCTGGATTTGGTTTTCCAGTTTGATATTGTCTTGAATTGAAAAACCTGGAATAGTAAACATTTAAACACCAGTAAAAAGTCATGTTCGTGTTCTGTAGATTAACAAAGACTAGGTAGTAATACTGGCCATTAAGCTTTGTGCTGAGAATGGATGTACCAGATCCTCAGCTACTATCACATGTTATTCAACAGGGCTGTAGCTTTTTTGTTGACAGAGGGTTTGTCTTAAAGTCCTCCAAAATTCAGGAAAATAAGCAATTTCCTTGCTCACCTTTAGGAAACATTTAACAAATTCATTGCTGATATTCACACATTTCCTAGCAAGTCTCTCTCTTTTGCCACAGTCCTGATTATTCGTGATTAATATCTATTAAAAGTACTGGGATTAAAGCAAGAGTGAAAGAAGCCCCAAGGCAATTTAATGGTTTACCTAGTTAACCTAGCATCAATCAGTGTTAATGTTTCATTCGGTTCTAGTTGCAGTTAGCAGAAGTGTGCTTTCCCCGGCTCAAAAACTATGTTCCAGACAGATGTGAGGAACACATGATTTTATTTTATTTTAAAGCTGATTTCATGAGTTTGGGCTATATAAAATTTGTAAATAAAAATTTGTAAAGCAGCAATTAAGTTTTAACAACTCTATGTAAAATGCAGTGTAAATTGAACATGAACTGTGTAAGTCACAGACTGATGAAGATCTGTTAGATCATTTTAACCATTTGTCTAAAATTTCCACAGGAAAAAAGCTTACTCTTGAATTATTGGTGCAAGTTGAGTGCCAAGGTCTTCACAGTGAAACCATTTTTCAAAGAGGACTTTAGTTGAATCTCCAACGTAGTATCTGACAAAGTAAAACCATTAGTCAATCCTCTTATTAACTAACTGATCAGGCCATTTGAGGCTTTTCAAGAAAATAGCTGCTTTATGTTGTGTCGATATTCACAAGCCTGGTGTACTTTGTTCTGAAGAATGGTTATTTAGGGAGTCTGCTGCTCTGGTTAGCTGACCTGGTGGATGGGATGCTCAAACTTCTGTGGAGGGCCTTGTAGTTCTTTGATCAGCCACAGGTAAGTCACCTAATTCCTTTAGCAAACTTTTCAGATTTAATCCTGGAAAGGACTGGTGCCGTCGTCCCTTGGGACCTGTAACTGACTTTGGATGTAGTTACCGCAAAATTAACTGTCCCCAAATACTTTTTCCAGTAGCACGTCCATGCACCTATGACATAAATGCTAGTATTTAAGAGTCAGCTTGCTTATTGCCCGTGCATGGGCTGACAAGAAAACAAGGTGGCTTCTGGATTTGTTGTTAAAAACATAGGTGTTTGTCCCCTGTGTGAATTTGGAAAGTGTTGTTTAGCTCACCTATCTGAAGAGGAACTTAGTGCTTCACTGGCATTATTTTATGTCTTAAAAAGTAAATATTGCCAAGCCAACAAGCCAAGGTTGATCTAATCTACGAAATGGCAAATACATATTTTATCTACAGATTTAAAAAAGATGGCATGGATTGGCAAGGGAGTGATGCTCCAGTACAATCATGTTTTGACTGCATGTATTTGGGTTCTATGTGTCCTTTGAGTTAGTCATCGGATTGGTGTTTGAAGAGGGGAAAAAAGGCTTTATATAACGCTACTGTGCATGTTTGCGTATTCATGACTGTCATTTGTATCTATATACATGTTGTCCAGAAACTTCCTAAGAGCTCTCTGGCTCCTAAAGTTTTGCAAACCCAGGGTACATGGAAGAGAAAAATGTTACTAATGCCTCCAGTATGCAAAAAGCTGCGCTACAAGCACAAACTTTGAACACAGAGAATCTACATAGAAGACAGAGGTTACAGATGTCTTGATTGGGAAAAGGCTTTGCACCTTACTAGGACCACACAACCAACATCAGACTTGGTTGCTTCTCTATTTGTTCGCCATAGGATTAAGATTAGCTAGTGTTTTTTGGTTTTTTGTTTCTTCTTATGGCACAGAGCATGTAATCATTACTTAGGCTGAAACACTGGTGCTAGCTACTTACTCTTCACTCGTACAGTAATCAGCATGCTGGGAGCTCTGATTTATGACTGAGACTTCTATGCATGATAAATAATAGAATAGTAACATAATATTAGACCTTGAGTCAGCATACTTCAAAGATTCTTATGACTTCTTGTACAGTGCTGCAGATGGCTGGGAGGAAAGAGTTTTGAAAAGATTAGAGGTTCTGGTCATAAATCCCAAACAGTCTCTCCCAGGAGCACACAGAGTAAACATGTAGGTTCAAAAGTATACAACTGTTCTCTTTTAAAACTTCAGATGTCTTTGTTCATCATGTCAGTATGAAAACAAGGGCACAAAAACAGTAAGTGGTTTCTTTTCAGGCATCTGATTATATATTTTCAATTAAGAGTGTGCTTTGTTAATACAATTCTCTTCCACCTGCAAACCACAGCTTTTAGTTTAATTTCTCCACAAGAGCATGACTAATTGGAGTGCAAATCTCTAGATTTACCTGGGATCCCTAAAAAGCCATTTGGCATCTAACTCCTACCATTCACTGACTTTGCATTTAGGTTATTTTACCTAAAGTTATCTAAAGCTACTTATGTTCCTTTATTACAAATAAACACTGTTATCTGAATCACTGTCCAATTGTTTCCAGCTTGAAATTCCTTTTTAATCACATAAGTGTTCACAATCCACAGATCTGCAGTGAAAGGAAGAAAAGACACAAGTGCACAGATTAACAATGTTTTAAACTATCTGGATTTCTCTTTAGCTTGGAATCCAATCAAGTGGGTTTTGTGTTTTGTTGTGTATTTTATTGATGGGTTTTTTTGTTTGAATGGTCCCTGTCTTAGTTTTTTCTTTCTTTCTTCAGCCTCTCTGGTTTGAATGAAAAAGTCTATCTTTCTAGCTCTGCATATGTGACACCACCCATGCAGCAACCAAAACAACAGACGAAAGGGCAGAAATGGTGCATTAGCTATTACTGCTGGTTTAAATCTATATAGGTTACATGAATAGCTGTAAACTGTCTTTTGCCAGCTGTTATCCAGTTAGTATCAACACATCTTTTCTAACTTAGTTAATGTTACTACTGTGACTTGCCTTCTTAGACTTATGAATTCTTGTACAGGACAAGGCATAGTCCTGTGCCCACTAGAATACGAAGTAAACCTCTCATTTCTCTGAAGATATTGTTCTCATAAGGCAATAAAAGCCAGGCAGAGGTGTGTACAATGTAGAGGGGGTTAGTGTTAAGAAAATTTACTTTTGTTTCCAGCTTCCCACATGCTTGCCAAGAAAGCTTCTTCATCATTTTGCTTTCAGTGCTTACAAAGGAATTAATATTTTTCTTGCCAGAATTGATAAACTAATAATTTTTGATTTGTGTTACAGAGCTCTGAGAATTTAAAACTCAAGGTGATACAAGTATGCTATACGTAAGTAGATATAACTACAACATACATATAAGACATTTCAACATGTTCGTTGGTTAACTAAAAGAAATGCTAAATGAGCTCTCTGTTTATGTGCATATAGATAAATAGATGTGTAGATACAATAAGTACAAAATTGCCAGTGTGAATGTGATAAATTATCAGGAAAATATAATACAGTATTGTATTGACATGAGAAATCAATTTATATGACAAATCCTAACAGATTACCAACAGTTTATACTTCACCTGAGCCCATCAATTTCTGTCTTTAATCTTTCCCTTTCAATCACAAGACCCATAGTGTTTGCATATCTCTGAGGAGAATGAGGTATCCTAGCAGGTAGGAGGAACATCTGTTCAAAGAAATGGGAAAGCATTGGTGTTAGGAAGTCTTTGTTCTTTGTGTTATCCTTCCCCTGCCCTGCAACCTGCAAAATCCTCTGCTCCTTTTTCTGCCCTGCTTTTCCTCTACTCTGTTGATCCTGTGTTGCCCCTTTGCAGCTGCACCCACTTTGGTACCAACAGCCCAACAGATACTGTTTCTTGCTTTCTCAGTTAAGGCTGAGCATTGACTCTGGAATCAGGACTGCCTTTATGGCAGCCAGGTCCTCACCTCCAGGTTTGCTCATCATTCTCAGACACAGCTGAAATGAAAATCTAACTAGTTGCTCATCTGGAATTTACAAATCTACTGCAATTTGTGTGGCAGAAATGGAAATAAAAGGCAAGTTTGTCAGCTCAAGAAAACATAGTGAACACCTGTGATTGCATGGTGAGGAGTGTTATTCTCTCTAGAAATAATCAACAAACGTGAGGGGCTACTTATGCGATTGACAAAGTAAACAGGCGACATCTGGTTGGGAGAAGTCTATTGCTGAAGTTTTAGAGCAGCACTTTTCCCAGCAGCTGACTGTATAGGAAGGTGGCAACATGGGTTGAGATGAGAAGTTTAGTAATAGAAATAAAAGTAAAATGTAATAATAATAAAAGGAAATATATATATATGTATGGGGAACGAAAGGAAGGAATAAGCTCTGCCCCCTCCCTTAGCCAAGTTTGGCAAGCCATTACAGTTTCTGGCTGCAACATTGAACTAATGATTGTGCTTTACCAGGGCTAGTGTCAGTCTTCCCACTAAAGGATATTGTATGCTCCTTTTTATTAATGCTTCTGGCACATGCCAAGATGTCAACTTGGTGCACTTCTCCATTGTGAAGTCTCACTGTTTATAGGTTTGAAAATGTAGATTTCCTTCACTGAAAATGTCATAATAATTTTAATGACCTCAAGTTACTGAGTGTAATATGTCTTCCATTTTAAAGGCTGGCCCTGCTAGATCTAATAATCCTTTCAAAGACTGAGTGCAGTTCAAGCTTGTAACAATAATAATGAGTGGCAGTTGTAGCACATCTAATAACTTGTAGTATTGCCAAGTAAAATATCTAGTCACACTCATTAACAGCACTGCAATCTATGCTTTAGCAAGTCCACTAGTATAAAGCAAAACAGCTGAGTGCAGCTGGGTACATGTTATCCGTAAATTGTTCTTTTCCAACCACTTTTGCATTGTGGTGGTTGCAGAAGCTGGTTGTGAGGCCTAAAGAAGGTTGAAAAGAGCCCAGTCTCTTCATTTCTAAGTTCTAGGCAGTTTGCTTAATGGTGTGTTTGGGAGGGTGGGCAGTATGTACCTGACTGTGTAAGTAAGAGTGATCCACTAGAATTCACTTGGCAGATTCCATGCCATGCAGGGGAATAACAACTCTCAGTGTATTACTGACTATCCGCATGGGTATCCCAAATGCTGAGAAAGATTTTGATGTGTTATTGAAATCAGGAAATGTTGAACACATTCATTGTGTTAATGACATGGATTTTGCTATACTGCATCCAAGATGGGTTTTTTATAATCCTGACCCATCTTTTGCACAGCAGGGATAAACTGATGTTTAAATCCTTTCTATAAACTATTCATTTAACATACCTATGTACAACAGTAACAGAAAAACCATCCCGTTTTACCTCCCCTTCTCGGATGACAATGTCTTTTCGTTTTCCATTTTCAATTATCTTCAAACACATATCTCCTTTAACCTGGTAAAAAAGCTCAAGGAGTAGGAAAATAACATTAAGGCAACTACTTCAAAACATTCTGTACTTCATATTCTGTACACAAAGGATATATGTATAAATACATTCAACCTTAACTGCAAATACTGGCAGGTTTTTTCTAACAATAAATAGACTCCAATCTTTGTTGCTTTTGAAATGTTACTAAACACAGATTATTTCCATTATCTTACATACATTTGGCAATCTATACAAGAGGTCTGTAAGTGCTTATAGAGAACCCAGTGGAATTCCATTGTACAGTTTTCTGGGATTACTCTTTGAAGGAATGGGATGTTACGGTTCAGATCTTTGATAATTGCACTGTATATAAAGATTCATTTTGGATATAGCAGAGTCTTCACTATTGCATTCAGTGAAATTAAATGTCACTTTTCCAAGCAAACTCCAAATGGACAGGATTTTGGGTGTGTTCTTTCACTTTTTTAATGGAGCTTTCTCATTTGGGAATGGCCGCTTATTTGGAAGCTGTTCTGCTTTGTTTCTTCAGATACTCTTGAGTCCCAGCAACAGCCACTTCTCTTCCTACTGTGTATGGAAAAGGATCACATTTGAAGCATATCTTCCTTCTACCTGGCACCAAAGGGTGCTCAGGTATTGGAACAGGCTGCCCAGGGCAGTGCTGGAGTCACCATCCCTGCAAGTGTTCACACATCATGTAGACGAGGCCTTAGTGCCATGGGTTAGTGATGGCCTTGGCAATGCTGGGCAGTGATTGGACTGGATGAGCCTAAAGGGCTTTTCCAACCTGGTTGATTCTGTCATTCTATAAGGACAAATCCAGTGAACCCGTAATTCTGTTTCCAGTAAGCTTTCCATAGCTCTGTTTTCAGAGTAGCATTGCTGTGGCTTTGAGGTGCTCAGATCTAGCCCCATGTTTCATGGCAGGACTGTGCTATGATCTGTAAGCTGTTCTCTCTTTGACCTGGAATAATGGGCACATTTTCCCTTGTTTTATATAATAAAGAGGAATAATACTTCAAAAAGTCAACTTTATTTTTCTGCCATTTTGCCAGACTTCTCTATGCTGTCCATGTTCCCTTTGCCTTATTTAGAAACCAAATAGCCGCAATAGCAATTATATGAAATAATCTAAAATTGTCTGAAACATGATTAAGCGTTAGAACTATAACGAAAATAATTTTATTTATAGTAATTCACTACAATTTTCATAGCAAAATGGAAAATAAATAGGGGAAGGAAAAAAACTCTGAAGTATATGAAAACCCCCAAATAAACCTCTTCCGATATTAGAAAAGCTTAATCCGTTTTCTGAATCAGTATTGTTTCCAAAAGAGTTTTGAAACTCTAATACATGCCTCTGAAAAATCACCTTTATGAACATAAGAAAGAATAAATATGCTGCTGAGGGAATGAAACAGTAGAAGGAACTGAAGATGTACTGGAAAAGAGTTCATGGTGAGAGCTCTTACACAAAAGTTCACCTTGTGCCAGGAACATCTCCATGGATAAATAAGTCCTGTCTAGATGGCCACTGTGCCAAGCTACTTCTCCTCCTTGTACTCCATTTCCCCAGGTTCTTTCCCTGTCATTTTCTCTGGTGTTAATGACCATATGAAATGCTCTAGTAGCCCTTGTTACCAAGTGCGTTGGATAGAAAAGCCTCGATTTGTACATTGCTACTGCATAATGGGTCAAAATGAGACATGGATTTTTCTTTCTGGGTGAAAAATGTGGCTCAAGGAAGAAACAAAGTTTCTTCACCAGTCTTTTCATCTCTTTTGTTACTAAATATGCTTATTTGTTAATTATTATTCTTCTTATACCTTCTCATTTTCTTCCTTTCATTTTCCAGACCTCTGTCTTTCATTTTGCTTTCCTGCTTACTATGTGACATCTTCTTGTTATGATTATGCAAAAAAACCCTCCTCTTATTAATTCTCGTCTTGCCTCTAAAAGTTATGAGCCACCTAGAAGTAATTGTTAACCTTAAGATTTTTTCATACCATTGCTCCACATGATCATTAAAACTGCAGTTATGTCTATGAAAGCTGAACTGAAAACCATTTAAAATTGACAGCTTATTTTTTTACTAATTTACTTTTCTTTAAACTGCCTTTTCTGTAGAATTACATCCTTCCTTACTTTGCTTTTTCCTTCTCAATCATGCTTCAAACCTGATAGTACTGTGTTAAGCCACAGTGAAAGGCAGCATGGCTAGTGCTGAATCATTGGCAAGTCTATAGATTGGTCTATCACTACCAAAGACGTATTTCACTCAGTTATGAAGACTTGCATAATAAATTATGCTGGCACTTGTGGACACAATAGATAGAGATGCAGACAGATGGGAGTTCACTGTTCCCTTCAGAGGAAGCATCACTGAAGCTGCTTGTCTTGGTAGGAATTAATTTCAACAGCGTAGTAGAAAGTGTGGATACTGCCTTGAAAAGAGTGCTGTCATATCCACCATATTAACATGGTGAGAATTGTATTGCTCTGACATCCAGGTATGTGTATTCTAGCAGAGTAAAGAAGGAAACATGTAGTAGGGGAAGAACACAGAATTTATAACTGGTTTGTATAGGGCAATTAAATAGTCCACTTTTTAATGTATAGCAATGTATGCAATTTTATTTAGGTCCACCTTTGCTATCAAACTCTACCTAGATATAAACTGCCATAGCTGTCTGAAGGCTTTTGTAGCTGAGAGCTTATTCACAGACTTACAAAGATACCTGAAATTTTCAGTGTACTTTGAGTACTGACTGCTTTTGAGAGTGGAATTAGGGATTGCTCAGGCCCTTCTGGGATTAGGCTCTGACTTGGCATATCCTGTCTTGTAGTGCTTTGCAGATTGGTAAGTACTAAATTAATTTGCAGAGCAAATCAAATTCAGATGTAGGAGTAGAGCCTGGGTGTTCTCCAGACTTCAGTGATGACTGATCTATTTGAGCACAGAAAAACCCAATTTTCTCCCTTTCTCATCACAAGGTTTTTCAGCCATCAAATTCTGGAAGGCAAGCAGATGAGGAAGGTAAAGAAAACTATGTGGTGGGGGTTTGTGATTTGGGGGTTGGTTTTGTTTTTCGCCTCTGCTCATTTACATGTCGTCTATGAAACCTGAGTATTAGCCAAAACTCATCCCAACAGTATTTCTGAAGACACACTCTCTTCCTGATGCAAAAGGGTCATCATTCCTATTACTTTGCTTCTTATTAAAATATTCAAAGAGTTTTCACCAGATGAATGTGGGGGGATTTTAATGTAAAGAAACAAAAAGTTTTCTCCTGCTTAGCTGTGACTCATGCTCTCAGTTTTATTTGGGAAATGAGTACCACAAACCTACTTACTGGAACAATCACCTAGCCCCTTATCTCCCCTCCTTTCAGTATCCCCATACAATGCAAAGGGAGGACTGAGCTGCTAGGGAAGAGCATGCTGACTAGAGAGCGGCATATGCAAGAAGGAGGGGGTCAGGCTCCATGTAAGCAGATAATTTGGCAGAAACTGGAGCCAGTGGTGTGTGTGTGAGGGGGAGAAAAGAGAAATCAAAACTGTTTAGAAAAACTCATGAGCTGTGGCAGATGTGACCTCCAATCTGTATCGTGTTTCCAAGCAAGATGTTGCTATATATGAATCAGACCATGTAAACATGCTAGAAGAAGCTGAAGAGGTTAGTCAAAGTGATCAAAGGAGAGGGAATTTCTGTTCTGAGAGTCCTCTTTAGGACTGCAGTGTTAACAGTGTTGATCTGTGGGGGCTGCATCAGTACTCAGGTGGCTCTGTCCAAAGGAAACAACTTAGATGCTGAGTGGAGGAGCTTAGGATAAAATACACGCAGCACAATCAGTAGCAGTGCTTTCAAAACCAAGCGGAATATTGTGCCAATGCAAATGTGTTGCAGGTGGTAGATGAAAAGCTGATGGGAATTGCTCTGCTTGGAGCTGCACTGTTTTATGTGGACTCAACATCAGATTATAAACTCTTAAGAAAGCAAAGTCAACTACTTGAGATTAATTATGTTGAAGTGGTGGACTAAAGTGAGTGAAGAGACAGAAGCCTAACAACTTTTGTGATCCTAGACTTGCCATATCTCACTTTCTGCCATAGCAGCCCATGTGATGCAGTAAATAAAATCTGAAGTTCTTTTACGACAGCTAAGCTTTGTTATGATCATGGGCTTTGTCTGTCATGAACTTCATCCAGAATATACAGCCCCCTTTAGCTTTCACATACCTTATTTCTTTGGAAGTTACATGATGAATTTTTAAGATAAGATTAGGAGTTTTCCCCCCCACCCCCAGGCATTGCAAGTAAGCACAAATGCAGTAGATATACCATGAAGTCTGTGAGCTGAGTAAGCACCTAAACTCTTTATGTCATAAATGCCACTGTATGATGAGAAGTTCAAGAGGCAAAGGTATATTGAGGACTGCTCCCTGGTACCTCGAATGCACCCGGTACCCCATAGCCATGAGAGGTTGAGCATCCTCTCAGGGCTGCTGCAGAAGCTTTTAGTGGTCTTATCAAGTTGACTGCACAAGAATTGTAGTCACTAGTCCATGTTATCCAAAGATCTCTTGAGAAGTGAGGTACCTTGGAATAAAGATTCATCTGAAAATCTCACAAAGCTAGCTTTATAGTGCAAACACTTTATTTTTAGCACACGTTAAGAAAGTTGTGTCTGTATAACTCTATAGGTTCATTCTCATAGCAGCATTTTTGCAATGTTTCAACACAAGATGCCTTTCCCAAAGTAATTCAGTTTTATTTTGAGAACAACTCTGATGTAGAGGCAGAGAATGTCTGAGTAGATGCTTGTTGACTCTATTTCTGTTCTGATGGAGAAGGGAGCAAGGAGCTAACGTTTACAAATAAGAAAAAGGGTGACTTTCATAGCGGTAAAGTCAAGCCAAACAATGTGAATGATTTACCTCAAGGGGCAGCTTGATTTGGCTCCTTACAAAACCTTTCCAATGGCAAAAAATGTCTCAAATATGAGGCAGTGGTTTGGTGCAGAAGGATGGTGAATAAGCAGTGCATAGAAAATTAAGAAGGAAGTGAAGTAGTACAGAGAAAACTAAGAAGGCAGAAAATGTTGAGTTACATGTTTAGGAAACTCCTGCTTGTTGAGAGAAAAAGTGTTGTGTAAGACTGGCTGTTACGTTCACCTAAATGGCTCTTCAGGAGCCAATCCTAAAAGGCTTTGAAGAGAGTCCAAATCAAGCCTCCATTTTTTTCCTCACAATTAGGCAGTCAAAACTGATATTCCTGATACAGCTGCATGTTAATGGTGCCAGCAGAGAACAGCTCAGGAGTGGGAGGATGCTCCTAACCCTTATCTCTGCATGTGAACCCCTTGCTGCTGTGAACTGGGGGCTGACAAACACAAGTTGTGCTGCCAACACACTATAAGCTGTGTGATAACAGACAGAAAATAATGAGCGAACAGACAAAAACAATCCTAAATTTAACTTTCTTTTCTAAACCAACCTTTCTTTGCTATCAGAATAATACTAGTAGAATGGTATCGGCTACCTTTGCATAAAGGATTTGTGGGTTCTCACTTTGCAATTTGGCCTTTTAATAGGATGCCTATAAAGTTTTTCTTCCAAATTATCACTCAGAGCTATAAATGACCTTTTGCCTGACAAAATAATGAGCTGATCATGGTTTTGAATGAGGTTTAGGTTTTTTTAATCCCAAATCTAATTCAGGAATATGCCCGTTTATTAGGATACTCTGTCTCACAATTCCTCTCTAATGAAAAACATGGATCTAAATTTGATCACAGGAAGGTGCAAACGTGTCTGATAAAAAGCTATCATAAAATGTCATGTATGAGTATCTTGTACCTCCATAAAAGTGACCAAAATTGGCTCATATGTTAAATTGCTATGTAATTGCTCCTTCCTCAGGCATGAAACCATGTTGATGAAAGACATTTTGTTTTCCCCAGCTAAGTATCTCTGAAATTTCCTTGTAATATAGAATGGATGCTAAACTCTTCTGGTTGGCAGCAGTCATTTCACATGCACTGCACTAAGACCTGGTTTTCCTCCTTAGCAGCACAAACAACCTGCCAGCATGGCCCTGGGTGTTGCCAGAGCTCCCCCTGTGCAGCCAATGGGAAAGACATAATAGATACACATAATAGTGTGTGTTGGGTAACTTGGTAGGTGATGGAGATACTTTTATCCACAGCCACTGGTAAGCTATGAGACCGTAGTGGCAATCCAAAGGAGGCAGGAGTCAGACAGCGATAAGGTAGCATCTGCTCTTTCAGATATGGTTATAATGACTACAGACACCTGTGTGGCACAACTGTAACAGAGAAGTAATGAAGGCTGTTGTGAAACGGCTGGGTTGGCTGAGAAAAGATTCAGTGAGAAGCAAACCCTTTTTAAAAGGATTTATTTTTAAAAGGATTTACTGAACTTGACTCACTTCTGCCTTGAACTGTGTAGATGCTGAAGCTGGGGCTTGCAAAGGCACTTTAGATTAGATGCCCAAATTTTATTGGGATTACATGAAATTCAGTTATTCTGTTGGAAGCAAGGCAAGTGATCTCCCATCCTGAAATCCTCACTGCCAGGCTTTGTGTATCCCCTTTCCCTTAAGGTGCCTTCAGAGCCAGTTCAGATACCCCTGACTCAGAGAAGTCCTCAGGTCAAGCAGACAATTCCATGAAAAAGGCAGTAAAGAAGGTAGATGTAAATTGTTACAATTTTGATCAGTTTCTACTCTTTCTTCCTATATTTTGCATTTGGCACAATGGCTACAGATGTGCAGCAAAGGGGATTGATCTGAAAAGTATTTAGAGATTCTATTCTTTAACCTTCCAACCCTGAATGGAAGCTGAAAATGCTGATCTTTTTCACAAAGTCCAGAAAAAATCGTAACTTCAGAACAAGCAAAGTATTTAACTTTGGTGGTTTTAGTTTCAGAGTTACTTTTGAAATATAGATCAATCTCTTCTGCAATAAAATAGCACTTTAAAAATATCATGATCTTTCCAAAGTTTTGCTCCAACATGTTGAAATGAGACATTTTGATGTGTCAGAACAACTTTCTCTAGTTTCCTGTTGTAAACAAATTATAGCAAAACAGATCGGGTCTCATGTGCTTGTTTCAAAGGAAATGCACAGATGGTCTATGGTTCTGGTGAATGAATCTGTTTAAGTCTTTCAATAGATCTAATAAATAGAGCATCACTGAGCCTGGCTTTGCTAATCTGTAGCTTCAAAAGTAGCTGCACTTTAATCATTACAGATCAATTAAAACAGAAAAATATAACCAGGCTACGGGTTACCTCTTCTCCTTCCTCAATATGATAATCCTTCCTTTCATTTGGCCCTCCAACAAACATCACACTTAATTGATGGCGATGCCTAGAAAAGAAAGTGACATTTTAAAGCTACCTCCACTCCTGATGGTCTTTATTTCATTTAAGATTACTTTTGAATACTTCTAGGACAGTGAGTCAATGAAACAAGGCTGAATGGTAAGCAGCATCTAGAATGACAATTCAAGAGCCCTTGGATGAATCTCTCTCTGCTCTGCGACTGTCCTGCTGGGTGACCAGAGGCCAGCTACCGTCCTCCTGATATTTCAGTGCTTCCAGCTATGAAAAGTAGACAAGTTACCAACTGTGAAGCCAAAGAATGCTACATAAGAAGCTGGAAAATTTCTTTCAACCTGAGCTGATTGGATCAGGATCTGTAAAGGTGAAACACTTTATAAGGTTAATAGAAGTAAAAACATACCTTTCTCCTCCCCCCTCGTTGGTAGCATTATCAGAGATACAATGGTAGAAATTATCAGAGAATTTCTCTTCTATTTATACTAGGTTTGATAAGGTGGAACATTACCATAGTTTCATTGTGGTTGTAGCTAATTCAGAAAAAGAAGTTCAGGCCCTTTAGCTTAACTCTGCCCCTTTTAAGAGCACAAATGAGCACTTCTCTCAGCTGTCAAAAAGAGCAGCTGTAACCCCAATTATCTATCACTGCACTTACACTAATAAAGAGGTAAGGTAGCAGGTTTTCATTTGTTACACCCCCTCCCACCTGCCCCACCCCCCTTATAAATGATGCCTGTGATTCAAAATCTGTTCTAAACCTCTTTTTGATGTGAGAACTGAGCTGTGTTGACCTCTGCTTTTCAGTGAGGAGATTCTGGGCAATACTTGGGCTAACAGAAGATGCTAGTAACACAGAACCAGCAGAGCCATATTCCCATGCAACATGGAGAGGAACAATGTGTTTCTCTGATAGCGCCTTGCAATCCTTAATTGAGAGAAGCTATTCTGAATGGCTGAACATACATATTTGATCTGTTACCATTATCTTGTTTACTTTTTAGACTATTTAAATGATAATAAGCAACACATTAGGGACTAGTAAACCAGAAATAATAAGCTTTGAATGCCAAATTAATTGGTCAAATAAAAATCTAAAGAATTAAATTAGATTGCAGTTCTTAAATTGATCATTTTCGGTTTAGGAAGTTGTATATGTTACAGCACTTGGCTTCATGCCTGTATCCTAAAATAAGGAACTGAAACCAGATCTGTTTGTACCATGCAGATTTAATGTTCAGTTTCGAGAACGCACTGTAATACTTCTGCATTAATAAACACTCCTACTAAAAAAGGGCAGGAAGACCAAAACAGTAACAACACAGCTAATAATTAATGAAATAAATTCAGATCAACTCTGGAGAATAAAAGAAGAGAAAAGCAATGAAAAAAGGCAAGAGAAAGGGTGTCTTGTAACCTGCTGTTAAGAGGGGTTATTTTTTTTTGTAGAAACCCATACTGTTTTGGTATTAGTTCAGTAACTAAAAGTGAAAATATTGCTCTAAAAATCATTGTTGCTTAACTTGTTGTATGGCAAGCCCACCACTAATTCTGTTACCCTATGGATTTAGCTGGCTTTTACACAATAAACAGGCAGCTATGGGTTAATCATTCTTATCACTAATAATAATCTAATTACATCATAAAAAATTTCCAGCTATGACAAACAAGCAGGATTTGTTTAAAAATGAGTACTACAGCCTCCATAGCTTGTGCACACGAACAGCGCAGCTGCTGTAACAGTCAGCATGCTGGAACAGTACAAATCTGGGAGTTCTTATAATTTTTCAGTGGAAAAAAGCAATAGAGTGTGAGTTTGGACTAGTACCATGCTCTTGTTCCTATATGTGTAACGGTGGCTGCTTTACCTTCACCTCTAGCAATTCTTTGCAGTTGAAACTAATTACATCATTAAAAAAGAACCCTCCATTTATTGTGGGATGAGAAGATCCACATGCAGATCAGAGTTCTACTCTATCAGTACAATCACAATGTGACTAGTGAGAATTTCCTCTGAAATAAGCTCAAAGGAATTATTATTTCACTCAATTATATACATATATATATAAGAACAAACCAAAACAAAACAGACCCTATATTATTTATTTAGCACACAAAATTTCTACCATCAGAATGGCTGTGGTAAGACACCAGTGCACAGCCAAGTCATTAGGCCTGGATTTGGACCTACAAACAGGAACATTTCAGGATTCAAATAGTAAAGCAAGATATAATTTTTCACTGAAAGCAAAAAAAATAAAGCTTTTTCTTTATAAAACCTGGTTTTATATTACTCCTTAGAATCTTTTCTTATGAAAGCTTTCTGCATATATAATTTTAGACAAAATATATCATCCTCAGCTTCACTGACAAAAGAAATTCTTGATAATGTTGTGACTAGAAGGTGCAACATGTTCGACTCCTTACACTGGAATTTGTTTATGAGCTTTGACACTAAGAATATGAATGCTGTGCAACTGCATAATGCCCACCCTTTTTCCTTATATTAGTTGTCTCGCTCATAATGCAATTCATAGCTTCAAGAAGCTTCTTCAGCCTCCCTGCCCTTCCTAGACAGCTCTGGAAATGCCCTGGAAACCTGCTCCTCTGGAGCCTCTGCCCTTCCTTTCTTCTTATTTTCCAGTGATATGTCCTACCAGTTTTGATAGCCGGTGCAGCTTTTGCTCCTTTGCAATGATGTAATGACTCTCAGCAGCTCTAACAACTGTTTAAAGTTGTAATTTGCTGCTACTCTGTGCTACTAAACCTTATCCTCTGTGGATGTGGATGCCACCTCCTCTGATTTCTATGAGTTTATTGTCACAAGGCCTGACACAAATCCCCCTAACTCAGTCTAACTGCCTACAAGAGACTTTTAGTTGAGGCAAATATATTATGTTTGCGTTGATCTTTACAGCTGCTGCTGAGTTACTGCAAAAGAGATTTCACGTCACGTCCTGTTCTTTGAAACAGTACTCTGACTGCAGGCTGAGAGGAACTACAGTTTCTTACTGATTTTACTATGTATGCGTTTACAATGTATGCGTTTTAGCAGCTTCCTCTTATAGCTAAGACTGTATCTAAGAACTGGTTTAAAAAAGAATTAACTTCATTTACTTACATAAGCTTATTGCACACAGGTGGCAAAAAGGCAGATTTGTTATCTTCTATCCATTTTTTTACATTTACAAGGAGCTCCATGGTCCACCAGCTCTGAAAGTTTTGATGGGGATACTCGAGTTTGTAGAGGGCTTTGTCTGTGAACAAACTGCATGTGACTCCATCCCCACAGCTCAGGGGATTGGTTGATAGAAGAGGTGTCTTCAGGCTTCAGTGTCAAAGGGGATGGGTCCAGGAGTCAAAGGTTGCTTTGTAAAGAGTTCTGATGTTCTGGCAGCTTAGCTAATAATTGACTAGTGTTTTTAAAATATGTATTTTCATTGAAGACTGATTCTGCCCTCAGGAAGTTTCTTAGTTCTCTTTACTGTATCAACTTGAGTTTACAAAAATTGTCCACAAATGCTCATTTTAATTTGGTCCACTCTTTGCCAGTGTTGTAGCAGGGCTTGTTGCAGAGCTGAACCTGGCGCTGTGATGCCCTTTGGGGAAATGTAGCACATTGTCATCGAATTATCAGGCAAACAAGATACTGAGAACTACCAGGCATTCCAGACCTGTGTTTGTCTGTATTCCCTCACGAGTTCTTGTTCAACATCTACATAGTTCCTACAGGATTGCTCGCTCTATTCACCAGCAGCCCCATTTTTAAATGAGAAAATGCATAAACATTTGTTTCCTGATGTTTTTACTTGCTGCTCAGTAATGTTTACTCTGACCAAGGACTTTCTGAGCCTCATGCTCTTCCAGGGAGGAAGGGAAGCCAGGAGGAAGCAGAGACAGGACACCTGACCCAAACTGACCAAAGAGGTATTCCATATCACAGCACCTCATGCCCAGTATATAAACTGGGAGCAGTTACCCGGAAGGGTGAGATCACTGCTTGGGTCGGGCTGGGTATCGGACGGTGGGTGGTGAGCGGTTGTATTCTCTTCCCTTGTTATTCCTCTTATCATTATTGTTATTGGTGGTAGCAGCAGTGGTTTGTGTTATACCTTAGTTACTGGGCTGTTCTTATCTCAACC
>WYDI02019067.1:0-10120 GCA_009867235.2 Psittacus erithacus | reverse complement strand
AATTAGTGGATAAGGTATATAAGCTGTACCGACTGGCAATAAAGTGGAACTTGCTTATCACTCATATTGAGTCGTCGTTTGCTTCCCCGCGCCGCCGCATCCAGTGGCTGAATTGATGTAGGGTTGGAAAGGCCATCAAAAGAAAATAAAATTGTATTTTAACAGACTACAAGTTCTGATTTTGCTCACACTTATTTAATATAATATATACACACAGATATTTTTATTTTCATTAAGTGAAATATTGCAGTTATTGCAGGATCTTGCCTGCATTTCTTAGGATCCATTATCTTGAATATCGCACTCAACATTCTCCACAAAGAAAAACATTATTCCTTCCAAAATGCTGGAAGCTAGTATTCATCTGATTGCTTGCTTCTGATTACAGTAATATGATGATATAGTATTTCTTTATGAAGTACTTATGTACCTGCATACTACAACTGTGTGTGTGTGTGTGCATGTGCACACATAGGAAGAAAAAAAGCACATCTGAAGTAAATATGTTTGACTGATCTTGTAGGAACAGTAAAGCTGTATTTTTTTTTTCAGTCTACAGCATTGAAATGAGTAATTCCTCTGGCATTATCCATTTCCTGTACTGTGCGCATTGAATCAGAAGAGAACACTGCCCTTCTCAGCCAAAATGCATCAGAATTCAATTGCCATTAGTACCTTGGTGTGCAGTGGAGTTTCATTGCTTGTCTTTCACTAAGTTGCACCAATACTTTTTATGAGACTCAGTGCATCTGGAGCAATTTTGCACTATCATACATATGAATGTTGCTCAATCACTTTGCTGAAATAATGTATAATACGAATATATTGTATCAGCCTTTCCAGGTGAAAACAGTAAAGAAGGAGGTGAATCCTGAAAAAATACTTACCTATAACACCTCAGTGACAATGAGGAAAGGTATTATGATGCCTTGATTTTGCATTGCTGTACAGCCCAAGCAGCTGTATTTCTAGGGATAAGTCTGGAAGGAGTAATATAGAAACTGGCTGCCTTTAGAGACTGTTTCTTTCAAAAGCAGAAGTTTTTGTAATCATGTAAATCCAGACTCCAAAGTTTCATGTAACTGGGGAAAATGTATCGAATTTTCCTGTAGAAAAGTTGTTGCATAGAAATCTTATCTTACTAATAATTTTACCTTATTCTTTGTTTCCAGTGTTTTAAGGAAATCAGTAGCTTCCTTAACAAATGTCATTTGAGTTGATTACATTTTCTGCCTATATATGAAGTACTGAAAGAGAAAAGAGCAGCTTCAGTACTTCCAGTCCAGGTCTCTATATGTATAAATGCTACTGCACCACATGTATTGAACAAAGTCTCATCTACAGGAGAACTCCATACCAGACCAGACGTGGTCTCTAAATATAACTGTGATGGTGCGGTGGCTGATCGGAAAGGTCTAGGTCTTATAATTTTAAGAATCATAATGTCCACTACAATACTTGAAGCTGTGCTAAATCACATCAATTGAGATTTTAGATTCTCTTTAATGAACAAAGTTTGCATAAAATAGATTTACAAAACAGAAAACTCCTAGACAAGTACATGCAATTTAAAATTAATTATATTGTATTTGATCTCTTTGTAACAGTCTTTTCGACTGTCTCCCTCCCACATTAATTTTCTTTCCTTATCTTTTTATGGCATCTTTATTATTAGCTTCCTTTTTAATTATTAGCCCTTATTTTTTCCTAGCACAATATGATCTTTTTCAGGTTCAAGATCTGGCCAAGCCAGGTGCTCTAAGTATGCAAAGCAAAGTGTGATGGGTTCCCTAGCAATAGAAAACACTTCAAAGCTTAGAGTGCAAATATTCACCATACACAATACATTTTCCTTCGGTGTAGTGGCTGGCAGATACTATTGCCTCCTGCAGGGAATCAGGCATTTGGTTTTGCAGTGAATTGAGCAGACAAAATGGAAGAGGATGAGCAAAATTCTCCACATTGTGTAAAAACATACAGACACAGTTCAGCACTATTCAGGTTATCTGGGACCAGCTTAAAATGCTGTCATTCCTCAGAAACTTTGTTATGGAAACATGGCAGGATACATCTCCTGGTTAAAATGTTGTACTGGATCTCCAGGCTGTTTAGAAGGGCTATGGTGGGAAGGCAAGGAGAAGGTGCTATGCTGTATGTAAATGGATCACTTAAATGCATGGAGCTTTGTCCTAGGGCAGGAAATGAAGCAATGGAAAGTTTATGCATGCAGATTAGAGGAGAAACCAGCATAGATGATGTTGTCTTAGTTGTCTATATACATCCTGACCAAGCAGAGGAAGCGGAAGAAGCAAGATTTCTGGAATGTACTAAAGACAATTTTATGTTGCAGGTGATGGATAAACCATCTAGGGAAGTCTACTCACAAACAAGAAAGAGCATCTGGATTATGGCTAATGTTGGTCAATGCCTTACCTGCAATAACAGTGAGACTGTGGTGTTTAAGATCCAGAGAAGCATAAGCAAGATAGACAGCAGAATTACACCCCTGGGCTTCAGAAAGAGTCAATTTTTTTCTTGATTAGGAACATGGTTGGCAGTGTCCTGGGGGAAAATGCCCTGGAATGCAAAGGAGCCTAGGAAAGCTGGCTAATCTTCAAGGACATCATTGAGTGTAATTTGACATAGTCATAAGAAATGTGATCTAACTAGACTTGGTTTGAGTAGGAGGTTGAATTAGATGATGTCTGAAGTTCTCTTCCAACCTGAATAATGATTCTATAATTCTGTACAACATGGCAATACAATTGCTCCCAATTTATCACCAGGACTTACACCTTGAAATGTACTTTATCTGATATGAAAACATAGAATATGTTTTCATCACTTCATAGGACATCATTTCATAGAACATCATTCCTAGAACATGAGAGAAAGCACTATTGTGAGAACTGGAAATATGTGGTCTCATCTTCCACACAAACAGTCTAGCTCTACTTGGTAACTGCTGCAGACAGGCGTCCACAAAAACTCAGAGTTTTATCACATTGCCAAAAGTATCCTTGCATTTCAGTAAGCCCATCCAGAATGGGGAAGGCAGTGAATTATATGCCCATTTATCACTAGGATAATGTTATACCTTCCAGAATCACCTCACAAAATGTCGTCCTATGGAAGTGTCTTGCTTCCGACTTATGCTGATGTTAATAATAATTTGAATTTTCCAGAACACTGACAATTTAATAAAAAACCTTGCAGCATAGATTTACCCTACAGAGTCTTTTGCATTTATTTGAGGCACCTAAGTTTGAAGCATAATCATCACAGACCTTCCTAATGTGGAAATGTAGACCCTATGGACATACCAGTCTCTTTCTGTTACACATAAAGGAGCTTATGGTGACTAACCTCTCCTAGTTTGTATGCCTAAATTAAGTGTTTCTCAGTAGATCACATCGCTGTCGCCCTTGTCCCCTGGAGGAAGCAGTTACACAAGCACACACTAACCTTGCATTAAAAGGCTATATATGGTCAATTTACAGTTCTTCCTATAAATTCTTGTCTCTGTGCTGGTGCATCACTCCTGCCTAGCAGCATAGCAGGACAGTGATACTTGTGTGAGTCATAAAATAGACATTTCCTTACACACATAGAGTTGTGGAGGAAAGTATAAGAACATTATTAACTTCCTTCCTTCCTTCCTTCCTTCCTTCCTTCCTTCCTTCCTTCCTTCCTTCCTTCCTTCCTTCCTTCCTTCCTTCCCTCCTTCCTTCCTTCCTTCCTTCCTTCCCTCCTCCTTTCCTCCCTTCCTTCCTTTCCTTCTTTATTTTCCTTCTTTCCCTTCCTTTCCTTCCTTTCCTTCACTTCTTCCTTCTGTCCCTTTTTCTGGAAAGAACTGATTCCTTGTTTTTGTTTTCAAATTAAACAATTAATTGCTTATCTCCTGCAGATTATGGAGCATTATCAATCAAAAGCAAAGCTGATGCTATCTGCCAATTAAGATTTACACATTTACAAGGATTTAAGTCATGCGTCTCTCTTAGGTGCATTCTGTTAGCTGCTGGTAAAAGCCTCTAATTAGCATTTAGTATTTTGTGAACCTGAGCCTTCAGTACCTGTCTATCACTGTGTTCTGCTTGGAAAGCTGAAATGATAATCTCTCTTGTTCAAAGAAGCTAGTCTTATTGATGGTTTCCAGGCTCCGTGTAGATGCTCAGCATGTCCCAGAAGCTTCAGTGCACCTCTTGCAGCCACAACGAATTTGATGATTATATTTTACATCTATGTGTGCATGAGGAATGTGGCTACATAAATACTCAAAGATGAGATAGGATAAGGTATAAATTTAGAGTTCATAAACACCTTGCAAGCACTGCATTTAGTAGCATGCTCTCATGTAAATAGCTTATCTTTTAGATAAAGTAGGTTGTTACTGAGTGTCTGTGCATCCTATCATGGCAGATTTTATACAGCATTATAGATAATCTAATCTACATCTTTAAACAAAGCACTGTTTTATAGTCAGCTCTTAGAAGCAGTTTTCTAGAAGATTAAATCTCTCATATGATGCAAGCTTCTCCTACAACTCGTGATGTCTTTTTGTTGTACCATGAGTCTTTCTAGTTCACATTGCTTCCTAAAGCTGTTTTTATCATGATTCTCCCTATTCCTGTGAAAAAGAATCTTCTCTGCCACTCCTATGTATTTCTCTAGGGCTTCCCCCATTTGTATGTGTGTTTCTATCCATTATCAAATTCCCATCTTTTTTTCTTTCTCTCTTTGCTAATTGTCTGGTATTTCAAACTCCTTGCTGGTAGGCAAGAAAGACAAAAAGCAAACTAGTTCACCTTCATGCACAGAACAGAAGCTGAACATCCTGCAGCATTTACTTTTCTATCTTCTGCAGTTTTATGATATATGAAAAGATGGATATACCTGTACATTTCATGATATGCCTGTACCTTTCATACTATACCTTTACATTTCACAGTACAATAACCTTCAGAATAGCAGTTTCATAGTTTATGTAATATTTTGAGATGCTTTTCTGATCATGGAACTGTAGAAAAAGGGACTGGAAGGGACTTTCATATAAGAAAACCAGTTGTTCTCTAGATCCCTGGAAAACAGGGAATGGGAGCAGAATGAACATCCCATAATCCAAGGGGAAATTGTTGCTAATCCGCTACACCATTCAGACACACACAAGTTCATGGAGCAGGATGGGGTGTACCCAAGGGGACTGAGGGAGCTAGGAGAAGTGCTCACCAAGTGACTTTCAATCATTTACCAGCAGTCATGGTTAACCAAGTAGGTCCTAGTTGTCTGAAAAAGTTACCAAATATGGTGCACATCTACAAGGACTGCAGGAGGATCCAGAGAACTACAGTCCTGTCAGTCTGACCTTGGTGACAGGGGGGGTTATGGAGCAGATCATCTTGAGTGTCATTATGTAGCACATACAGATCAATCAGCTGATCAGGCCCAGTCAGCATGAGTTTATGAAAGAAAGGTCCTGCCTGACTAACTTGATCTCCTTCTACGACAAAGGGACCTGCTTAGGGAAGTTATGAATGTCTCATCCCTGGAAATGTTCAAGGCCAGGCTGGACAGGGCTTTGAGACTATGGCAGGCAGTTGGAATTAGGTGATCTTTAAGGTCCTTTCCAACTTTAACCATTCTATGATTCTATGATTGCATGAAAGAAACATTTCTAACTTTTTGAAGCACTGAATTAGGGAAAAGCTGTAAAAACACTTCACAAAACATACTGATCAGAAAATGATTCTAGGAGTCAGGAAATTTTGTATTCATGGATCTACAGCATTAAAAAAATATCTATACTGCTGATTTTGCTATCTTCCCCAAATACTAAATGGAACACACATTTTTTAATAACAGAAGTTTGTGCTCTGACTTAAAATCAAAGCTTTCAGATGTCTACATCATAAGAAATACTGCAAATAATTCAGTTATACCCTAAGGTAAAAATCAGGAGTATAAGCATTTAGAAGTAGTGACATGAAGATTCAGGAGTCTTGAAATCTGTTAAATCTCTTTTTCTCTCTGTGAAAAGTGCCAGTATTGTATTGGTCTGATTCTATAGCATATATCCCAGTCCATTGCAGTATTTAATATCTATTTATATTTTCCTGCTTAATCAATCAGTAAAGTCATCTGACAATTTCTGTAATTATATCATGTAATGTTACTGATAAATGAACAGGCTGCCTCTCAAATCCAGTTTTGTTGGCTGCTTTCAGTACTACTAGTGGCAGTATGTTTGAAAACTTTTCATTCTTCTCATGCTAATAATATCTTCTAGTCTTTCTCACTGCTGTGGTTTCACTTCAAGATATTGGACTACCACATGTACAGGCAGAGGAGTAGGAATCATTTAGTGTACCCATCTGAACTGGCCAGAGAAAGCTGAGGTCTGTCTAGCCCCATCTTGAATATATCTAAGCATACAGACTATTTCTTATTTATGTACCTGCTTCTGAGAAAATATGGACAATATATATAGCTAAGCAAATAACTAAGGTCAAATCATTTCATAAAGTTTGCATGTTTTTTAATTGCTGCAAGTACCATCTACTTGTTTTTTTAACTTAAAATTATTCTGAGATAATAGTTGTGGAAATAAATACCTTTAACAGTTTCAGTCTACCGTATTTGCTTGAATTTTATGAGACCTGAAATTTTAGATAGTGCTTGATGTTATTCACAGCCATAATTATAATTAAGCAGATATTCTAAATAACTATATAATGCCAGAGAAAGATACAGATGTCTCTAAACTGAAAAGACATCAATTTGATAGATGGACCACTCGGTGGACAAAGAACTGGCTGGATGGCAGCACGCAAACAATTGTGATCAATGGCTCAATGTCCAGCTGGAGACCAGTAATGAGTGGTGTCCCCCAGGGATCGGTGTTGGGACTGCTCTCATGTCTGCACTGCTCTTGTGAGACCTCACTTGGAGTACTGCGCGCAGTCCTGGTATTCTCAACATAAGAAGGACATGGAGCTGTTGGAACAAGTCCAGAGGAGGGCCACGAGGATGATCAGGGGACTGGAGCACCTCCCGTATGAAGATAGGCTGAGAAAGTTGGGGCTGTTCAGTCTGGAGAAGAGAAGGCTGCGCGGAGACCTCGTCACAGCCTTCCAGTGTCTTAAGTGGGGCTATAGGGATGCTGGGGATGGACTATTCATTAGGGGCTGTAGTGACAGTACAAGGGGTAATGGGTTCAAACTTAAACAAGGGAAGTTTAGATTGGATATAAGGAAGAAGTTCTTTACCGTGAGGGTGGTAAAGCAGTGGAATGGGTTGCCCAAAGAAGTTGTTAATGCTCCATCCCTGGCGGTTTTCGAGGCCAGGCTGGACAGTCAGTTGGGCAGAGACCCACCAGAGGGTGGCATGGTTTAGCATGACGTATCCCTGCCCATGGCAGGAGGGTTGGAACAAGATGATCTTAAGGTCCTTTCCAACCCTAATTATTCTATGATTCTATGATTCTATGCTAGAAAATTTTAGCTCCATCATTATTGGGAATGAACTGTAATAGTTTTTAATCATGGAGTAATTTAGTTTGGAAAAGGATGTCTGAAGGTCATCTAGTTGAATTACCTCAGTTAGAGCAGGACCAAGCAGATATTATTTAGGGCCTTACCATATTTTGAGTATCTCTAGGAGTGGGAAATTCACAGCATTTCTGGTCAAACTGTGACAATGTCTTACCACACAGGCTGCAAAATTTTCTACTGACATGTAATCAGAATCGCTACATTGGAAATTGTATCCATTGCCCATCATGTTAGCACTGTACACACCTGCATCAGCTTGTGGCGTTCTGTAAAGGAGTAGGGAGAAGCTAAGAGGAAACAACTTCACCTCAGCTGAACCAGTAATAAAGGCACAATCATGCTTCAGAAATCTGAATGCATGACCTTGAATTTCCAGAAGCAGTGTTTTATTCATGCTCCAGGGTGAAGCATATTGTCATCACTGCATGACCAGGAGTCTATTTAAATAATATAAGCAAGTCCAGTGGTGATGAATAGCTTACCTTTTATCCCTAGCTATCATATTTTGTCATCTCTCCCTGAATGAATTTTCTATTTTACATTAATGATGGACAGAGCTGAAAAGGTTCGGATTTCATGTGTGACTTCCCACCTGAATCATCACATTTTTTGCATCAATAATATTTTGAATTGCAGATCTCCTTGAGAAGAGATTTTTTCTTAGAAGGAGCACAAGGCATCCTATTCAAGTTCTTGGACAGACACGTAGACTGTACTATACTGTTTCTGCCTAAAACAAATCCCCAGAAAGACAAAATGGTTAACTGATTAACTGATTTTTGGAGTGTTTTCAGAAAAACAAGGAACTGGATTCAATTTAAAGTAAATGCCTTTGTTAAATCCTCACATGCTTCACAACAACAACCAATAGAAGGCAAATGTTTCTAGGGAGAGCATACAAACATTTCAAGTCACTTCTGTAAGGACAGCAATATCTGTGTTTCTTGAAGCTCAGAGGCTGCTTTCAAGTGACAACAGACTTGACTGATGAAGAATGCAGAGCCTTGAGGTATGCTTTTGTCTTCTGAAGCTTCTTTACAATTTTTGACCAAAGAGACTGAAAATATTGTTCCCACACAGTGATCCTTTTGATCATTACCAGTGGGTTACATGAAATAGTGCTTAAGAAAAATTGAAGGCATATATATACACAATGTACAAAAATAATCTCTCACTGACTTTTTTTTTATCTAATTAAGTGAGAACATAATATTTTCACGGATATAGAAGTATTTTTCATCTGCACATCTGAAAGCACTCTCACATATCCTAATTCCACTCCCAAGTTCCTTTTCACAGATAAGTAAAAGTAGAAACAGAACAAAATACCTGGCTAGTGATTCCAACTTTGGTCTTAAATGGTGCTGAAGTGAGATACACAACTCACTTCTTCATGCACAAAGCATTGCTTTCCTGAAGGTTCTGAAACTTTCTTACTTTCACAACTCCTATTTGAACTAAACAGGAGAATCAATGTCAGGAATAGCATAGCCTCTTTTTTCAATACTAGAGAAATGCAGACAGGCCGGAACTTACGCTTTAGAAGCTACTTCTGGTTCAAGTCATCTGACTGACCTGCCTTCCTGAACTCAGCACCCCAAAAAAAGTCTTTCAAATGGAATGAAACACAACTGAGTGAATGACTAAATAATATTTCCCTCTAACAATAAAACCAAATATAGGTAAACCAGGTACTGAGACTACAGCTGTGACACAAGGAGACTTTTTTATTTCTCTTGCTTTAATACTGAGAATAACATGTCTGTAAACCAGCAGGCAGTCATAAACACCAGTAGAGAAAGTTTAAATTAATATGAGAGAACAAGGCTTCCAACTGCAGCATTTGCTGTCTTAAAAATGGCACTAAAAGATGGAAGGAACCAGTGCATTCATGGTACTATTTTAGGAGTGTCACAGAAGTTATGAGTCTCCCTGGCCACCTCAGCAGGTAAAATCCTCTAAATTTGTGCCAAAAACCAGCAAGAACATTGAAAATTTAAAGCAAGAGATTTGGACATGGGTTTCAGCTTTTCATCAATGAAGAGCATTTCTGTTGTTTAGGCACTGTGTATGACCAAATTTCATGTTATTCAGAAGAAGTGACTTCAAAGTCTATGATGTGTATACTTGAAATAAATCTCAGGCAGCTCATATTTATTTCTCAGGTGATATTTCCACCAGAAAATTTTACAGTTATGTCTTGTCCTCTCTCCTCACTCCCTCAAGTCAATGACAATACAATTGTTTAACCTTGGCCTACTGATGATAATTCCAGTGAATATATGATGTCAGAGCTTCCTAGGTGGTGAGCTGCAGTGACCGCAAATCACTGGCTGAGTTTCAAAAGTTGCATTCTTCCTACTTCCAACTTATTTATTCCAAAATTTTAATAAAGTTTAAGTTGATTGTATTTCTGTGGGAGAAAGAAGGGGTTTTCTTGCTTGTTGGAAAACCTAGAGGACCTGTTCTGAGTTTTGTGGTACTGAAAAACACAGCTGTCATGTTAAGGCACCAGGTAGTCTACCCGCTTCCCAAGAAGGACGAGACCCTTGTATCCAACCCGCCTGCCCACC
>WYDI02019063.1:0-14685 GCA_009867235.2 Psittacus erithacus | reverse complement strand
AAGGACAGGTTGTGGGGGGAAAACAAGCAGGCTACATGCTTTGTCTAATTTACAACTAAGCTTAAACCACAACAGTTGATAATCTAAATAGGCAATATTGTGAATAAAGAAATGTGTAATTCAGATATGACATAGACCACTGTTGATGTAGTACAGTGATTTGAAATATATCACCGATGGTTATATAGATATTAAATGAAATGTGTTCTCAAGCAGAAGGGGAAAAAGGGAAATTAAAACTATGGAAAATTTTCAGCTCCTGCTGATTCAATTTTGAAAACATAGACCAGTCTTTCTTTGATAACAAGTGAGACTAAGGTAAAATAAGAACAATAAACGCCAAGTGATAGTATTGGGAGATGCAAAACTAACCCTAGAGAGAAGCGTTATAATTTGACATATAGCAGACTTCTGTGAATATCACTGAAGATTAACAGTGTTAGTAAGTAAACATGAGAGAATATAAAAAATATAACAAAGAAAACCCCTTGAGCAACGAGCTGAACATGTCATGGTATTCAGTAGAAGCCAAATTAAGGTGAAGGCAGTGGATTACATAAAGTTTCAGGAGCTGGTAAGCAACAGGAGAAGAGTAGATATCAACATAACCATTATTGTTGCATAATGAATTCCTCATTATGTAAAATAATTTCATACAAGACGAAAATATTTTCTGCTTGGTCACCTTTATGTAAGTCAATGCATTGCTAAAGTCATTGTTAATTTGTTTTTTCACAAATATGTAGATGATCGTAAGAAAGTATATCCCACAGTTTAAATTGCTGAGTTTAGCCCCACTGGAAAAGTACATGATGGGCAAGGATAGCCATTTTAAAAAGGTATATTTGCAGTGATATAGAAAAAATGCATTAATCTCATGTTAGGACTGAAGTTGAGATAAATGAAAAAGATAATTAAGGAACAGGAGAATGAGGAACATACAAGCTCTGAGTTTGGGGAACAAACAAAAATATATATAATCTAAATAGGCAATATTGTAAATAAAGAAATGCATAATTCAGATATCACAAAAGAAAAATATCTTCTTTTCTCAAAATATATTTCTCTAAGAAACCTTGTTTCTTCTTGAGGCAGATGCTGATAAAACAGCTGGATAAACTCTGCTGTGAGAATCTGGTAATCACAGATCAGAGTAGGTCTGCTCATTGGCCATTACAGAAGAACAGACAATGTAAACCCTCTTCCACATCAGAGATCTGAACAGCACATCTGTCAGTTAAGAGGTGCTTCTTTTAATAAGGTGGTAAAGCAACAGATGTCTGTAATAGGAAGAGCTGAACAGCACAAGAGCTGAACATGCAACAAGCCTCTTCTTTGAATTCACTTGGGATATTATTCTTTATATATTCCACCATCTTTAAAAACCTCATCAAGTTTCTTGTCAAAATTAAAATTTCCTATGGATTTTTTTTTTATTTTTATAATTTATTTTTATCATTTATCTATTGGGTTTGTTGGATTCTTTTTAATAGTGAGAGTTTTTTTAAATACTATTTTCAGCTTTATCTATGACAACTTCTAGTTAACATTTTATCCTATCTTTTTCTTTTACATATACCTGTAGAACATTACCTGACAGCATACTCAGAACATGAGATGGTTCTTGCATTGCTTATTACAGTTAATCTCAAATCAGTTTCCATCAGTTTTTCAAACCTATGTAAAGAAAAATCTCTCTGTTCTGCCTCTAGCGACATAAAGCATTCACTGTATTATCCTCTGCTTTTTGTGCTTATTATGCAGCTAAGTTACTATTAAGAAAAGCTAGACAAAAGTTGACAAAACTATCCTGTTGAGAAGTTTACACTGTATTTAATGTGGTTCATAAGGGAATGTCACTGTTTATACAGCACTGAACTGGGGTTTAGGGATAATAAGAAGACAGAATTTGTCTGACAGTATGTAGGAACTCAAAGAAAAAGGTCAAAGGGATGAAGAACAGGGTACAGCACAGGAGTTGAAGGGATGCCCTGAATCATCTTCCAGTAGTTAGAATCAGCTTCCAATGCAGTAGTGAATATTGACAGTTATCCTTGTTATTTGGTGTCAACAGTTGATTTTTAACATATATGTTGTGAGTATATAGAGATTAGCACTGTTCATGCTAATGGAAAATACTTTTTTATTTTAATGGAAAATACTTTATTATATCCTATAAATGTAGGAGCACCATAAATCTGGAGTTGGATGGTGTGTGGGGAGTTGGTGGTTTTTTTTTCCTTGGACACAGTTTCATTTTACTTCTTTTTTTTTTTCCATTTGCACTGAGTTCAGTCTCTTAACTGTTTTTTGGAAGTAGCCACAGATAGAGCAGGAAAAGGAGCTGTGGCTTTTCCTTTGAAAGGAGGTACAGACCACCCTTTGAGGGAAGAGTGGTCAGTGCAACTGGTGGAGGGATGGCAATGGTGCCCCCTGGAAGGCAGGAGAAGAAAGAAGGCAGGAGCATATGGGAAGGAAAATCTAATCTTCCCTAAGGAGGAACTGGTTTCAGGCAGCCAAAAGAAAGGGGGTTGTTCTTGGGAATCCCCTAGGGAAACTGCACTGATTTTGCTGTGTTTAAAGAAAATGTTTTCTTTGTGCTTTGTGGTCCACAGCATCTCCACATAATACTGCATCTTGTAAGAAAGAAATCTTCCATGGACGCTTTTCACTTTGTGAAGATTCATGTAACAGTAGCAGACAAGATTTTTTTTGCGTGACAGCACAATATAGAAAAACAAGAGGCTGAAGAAGAGTGCCCAGCAGCCTGCTTGGTGCCGGGTTTAGTGACACTGAGTAGAAGTACGTAGGTTGGTACCAATAAACCAAGACTCTCCTGGCCCAGATTCTACTCCCATTCTCTAGTTGTTGATTATGTATAGTTA
Organism: Psittacus erithacus; assembly: GCA_009867235.2. Classification (NCBI taxonomy): domain Eukaryota; kingdom Metazoa; phylum Chordata; class Aves; order Psittaciformes; family Psittacidae; genus Psittacus; species Psittacus erithacus. The sequence continues at coordinate 11,800 of WYDI02019063.1, read as the reverse complement.
AACATAAAAAGAACATTTTCAGGTGTACACAAGCCTCACTGTGCATATGACAGAATGTTAAAATCCCCTATAACTGGGATTTTAGTTTCTGGATAACTTAGATATTTCCATTAAAAACCTAAATATAGGAACTGTACAGCTCTCATTCCCATTGATTAAGACCTTAAAAATCCAATTCTGTTTTTGAAAGCAGTTAAATCACTTAAACAATTTTATCATAAGGTTCCTTTCTAAACTATAGCATATTTTCAGTTTACAAGTCTGGAAGTTGTGCATATTCACATTACCACCTGCACTGGATTTGGATATACACATTTATTGCAATTCAGTCTCCACTTGGAGCACTGCTCACAAAACTGCAGATGGAGAAAAGCTAAGATGACAGGACACAGATGAATGTTAATACATTTGAACTTTTGCTAGCAATAGTCAGCTTTGATAGTAATACAATCTCTTCTTTTGTCATGCTCAGTACATTGAAAAGTTATTTTAACCATCTAAGTCTAACATCACCAGTCATAATCCATTCCAGAATCTGAGGAAAGCCATTGACTTTTTCCCCCCTCAGTCATCTTCATCTGCCTAGCCTGAACGAGAAAAAATTATTTTAACTTTCCAGGGATTTCATAAATCTTTAATATTGTAATAACTGCAAAGTTTCACAAGAGCTCTTCTAGTATTTAAGGAAATTTAGCTTGAAATTCATGCCATTGATAAATGAAAAAGTTTTCTCTTTTCATGTGCTTTTCATCAGACCACTGGCATATCATGATGACCACAAAAGAATAAACATAATTTAAGTAATACCCTTTATATTACTGAATGCACTGCTTATAAGTTGGTATTAAGGTGAGTGTCTGGGGAAAATTTAAGACTATTTAACAACTATATTGCAATAAATTCTGCACATCTGCTCTATCTTTTTCCAATCTGTTTTCCTATTTATTGCTCCTAAGACAATGCTCACTACAAATCCTTCTGCTTTTAGAGCGTGCCAGTTTTGTCACTAGCTACCATGAAAGTCTGGAGACCCCTGAGAATTTCCATCCATCTTTTTCAGAACTTGCTGAACATCAGTGAAGCAGGTACACCTTGGAAAAGATATAGAACACATCTACTACTATGCCCTTGAACATACTTATTGTATTTTTGTCATTATATCATTCATAATTTATAAAATTTGGATTTTTTTTCTTTCTTGAGTTGTCAAGATATGTGTCTATTCTCCCAAATTTCATGAAATGCTGAAGTGGAAAAAATAATTTGAAACAAGCATGGTAAATAAGAAAAAAAAAGGCAATTTAATGTATAAAACCAGTATTAAATCATATGTAAGTGGATAAAGAAAAATATTTCAAATGTCACAATATTTAATTAATTTATTAATGAAAGTACTCTGTCCTCAACATTAAAAGTGCTGTTTACCTTGCGAAGGCAAACACTGTGAGTAGCCAAGTGAGTAGCAAAGCATATGACACCATGGTATGCAATAAATCACCATAAAGATTAATACCAAGCAAAGGCCATCAGTTATTTGTTCACATAATAAGTGTTAGCAGAGCATTTCACAAGTAAGAATCAATTAGAAGTCATGGTGCTCTAAAAGAATAAAAAAAATCTACAGTCTTTGAGTAAAACATAATAAATTTTATTAAAAATAGTCCTTGATCAGTCACAATCAAGATTAATCAGGTAATTGTACAAGGGAACATATGAACTAAGGAATCATAATTTAACAACAAAAAGCAATTTAGAGGAAGAAGAAAGGTACATCTAATGTTTTTTCTACATTATGTAGACAATATCATTGCTGCCATGACTTAAATTAACAAATTTGTTCCCAGGACAAAGAAACGTAGTCAACAAGTATATGACTGAATAGAACAATAACTTAAAACTTATTTTATTAGCTCATGCACATATCAGCTGCACTGTTTTTAAAAAATGCTTTTGGCTGCAGAAAACATCCAGTAAAAATATGAAGTGATATCATCTGTTCTAATTTCAAATGTATAATAAGTTTTTTAAAAGTATAAAGACCTAGTTCCAGACTTAAAACTGAAGCAAACAAATAAACAGAAACCTTTGGATGGGCAAAAATGCAACAATGTTAGTCTGGTAAATGGTTCTCTGATGCTGGCAAACCCTGGAGACCAGCTAGCATGTGCCTGTACACACACTCATACATGAAACTCTTTCACTGTTTAGACCAAGGTGTCCATATCCAAACTGACTCTTCAGATGAGGTCCTAGCTTTTGATATATTCCGAGTTGATGCTAAGGACTGTGCAGGAGACAACAAGTTGGTCTGGGCCAAAAGCATCTTCTTGGATGTTAGTTACAGCAGCTGAGCAGTGTAAGCTGTCTTCTCTGGGAATGGTCTCTTTTAGCCATTAAGAAGCATGTGACTTCTCTGAGGTCTTTGTGTAGTTTTCAGGGGACCCCTTTTCATTTTGTGGCCCCAGTCAAAGCATTAAAGAGGGGTTCATCTCACTTAGATTTAGATCCCAGCTGTAGCCTATTTCTCTGCGCTCTACAGTGAAGTGATGCCTTAGGGAAGCAAGTCATCTCATCCCAGCACAAGTGGGATGAATTTCAGTAGGATATCTATCTATAACCTATATAAAACCTATAGAGAAACAGAAGACAACTAGCCTAGGCTAGATATCCAATCTTTAGGAGACTGCATTTAGGCAGAAATATATACCACCTGTAACCTCATTTACCTAAATGCCAATAATGAGGTAAACACACAGAGAAAATCTGAGACAGTTAATATTGTATGGATATATAGCATAAATATGACTCTGTGTTGCATACACAGGTGAAGTTTCAGGACAGTAAAGTGTCTTATAATACACAACACCAAATATTATGGAAAACTGTGGATAAACTGACTCATGGGCGAAGTTGCACTTGTAACTGCTGTATGACCAAACATAATTTAATAAGATCATCAAGTTCATCCTTCACCCCAGGACACCATGTCACTAGGGGCCTTATCTACATGTTTTTTGAACATTTTGAGGGATTGTGATTCCACCACTTCCCTAGACAGCCTGTTCCAATGCCTGATCACCCTTTCAGAGAAGAATTTTTTCCTAATATCCAACCAAAACCTCCCCTGGTGCAACTTGAGGCCATTTCCCCTTGTCCTGTCGATTGTTACCTGGGAGAAGAGACTGACCCCCACATCGCTACAACCTCCCTTCAGGTAGCTGTAGAGAGTGATCAGCTTCCCCCCTGAGCCTTCTCTTCTCCAGACTAAACAATCCCAGTTCCCTCAGCCACTCCTCCTAGGACTTGCACTACAGACCCTTCACCAGCCTCGTTGCTTCTTTGGACCCGCTCAAATCTTTTGTTCCTGAAATTATTTAGAAATAGGCAGAAAACAATACCAGATGCAAGCAAATTTATCATAGAGAAATGAGTGCAAAATCTATTTTGCTGAAGTGCAAAAAAGCCATTTATTAAAACCATATTACTGAGTTGCCGGCAATAAGAAGGGGCTTGGATTTCATGATCCAGCAGATCTCCCTAATTCATATATTCATAAAAACTATGATTTTATGTAGACAGATTTCTGTATCTTCTCTTCATTCCTTCTGCCCCTGGATGTAACTATTTCAATATTAATATTTGATTAGACATAGAAATTGGCTATATTGATTTCATTTTAGGTCCTCGTCAGAACTAACAACCGGATAAATATGACTGAATTACATGAGTGGTCTACACTTCATGAGTCAAAAATAAAATTAAAATTCAATTAATAACATTATTGAATTAAATGCAGGTGTTCAAGTGCAGTCTGTCAGATATTACACGTGCTTGTAGTGATGAAGGCAGGTGTAGTTTAATAATATTTCACTGATTAATTAACAGGCTTATTTTTTATTGAGTGGAATAGTATGAAATTTGTAGCGGTTACTAATTCTTGCTGAATAATTCTTTCAGCAGTGGTTTCATTCAGTACCCATAATTTCCAGGTCTTTAAAGGAAATTAGTTGATTTGCTCTTAGATGTCTTTCTGTTAAACCCATTATGGCTTCGTATTCCTCACTTAGGTTCTTTTGTTCAGTCTTTTGTGACCAAAAGTGACTTTGGTGAGACTCTGTGGCAGAATTCTACACTATCTTCCAAAAAAATGCCCCAAATTGTCCTCTGAATCAAACATGCTCTCAGTGTATGTTTTGAACATGGTGACAAACATAGCAGAACTCTTCTTTCAGACCTACACTCCCAGGGACATCCAGTGATAGTTTGTTGACTCTGCAGATTCTTTTCTCTATCTATTCTGCCTGCAGTACTCACAGAGAACCTGGGGCTTCCATCAGTCAGACATTACTCAAGTCCTTTCTGCTTCTCTGACTGGCATTGCTGCACAAGCTGTGGGATACTCAGAGTGCTGCGGTGTGTTTATACTCACTGGCTAGAAGCACCCTGGGGGCTGTCGCATGGTGAGCCATTCCCAGACGCAGCCTGCCTCCCTCAAAGTGCCCGCTGCACTGTGCTACACAGTTGGCTTAGGTTCCCACTGCTCCACACAGTGTTTGCTGCAGTTGTTTGATTTAAGGGTAAAGATAGCAATCATGTATTGGGCTGTTGGGGTTTTTTAGTGATTTTAACAAAAGTGTAAAATCTGAGCTTTACACTTGGTCTGTTTTTCAGTTTCATTCTCATAGAAAACTATCCTAGACTTCATGTGAGACAGTATCAGCCACTGCTATGGGAGCAGGTTTCTGTAGTGATTCCTAATAATAAACTTTTTTTTTTTTAATCTGAAAAGCAAATGTTATATAAACTATCTGAAGCTGCTTAGCTTTCTGGGCAGTATTCCCAGTGTTTTGCAGCAAACAGTCTACCTCCTGGAAGGCAAAAAACCCATGAAATTCCCACCCAGTAGGAATGATGATCTGCTATATGCCACTATCACTCATTAACATCAAGGAAACCACAAAGCAGGGCACATAAGCTATTTAACAAATAATTAAAATTGCTGGAAAGATGCCATTGTTAAGACAGAAGCTGATAAATCAACAAACTCTCAAAGGTATTACAACCCCTTGAGTATTCCCTAGTACAGTAAATAATTAACACCAAATGTAAGTCTTACTGCATGACAAAAACAAATGGAGTGTAATAATACTGAAGGCAAAATAATAAGTCTGTATTTCTTTTTTCATGACAGGTGCAACATTATTTTGCAAAACTGAAAGTTGGGGGTTCAGGGCAGCTAAAAAATTTTGAAAATTTTAGTCCTTCAGAAGCATCATCTTCCCAGAAGAATAAATAGCCCCAATTTCAGCTTTCACATAGTAACGGTGACTTATTTTAAGCATAAATAGCACCTTTGTAATTACATAAAAAGAATGTGATCCAGCCCAAGCCTTTCATGCATCACTTCCTCGTTGCAAACTAAGGTATATTTATGACACCATTAATAACACAACTAATAATTTGGTTGCTTTTCTTTCAGTAAATGATTATTTTATCTTTTGAACTAACTACTGAAACTATTAAAGTTTGTCTTCCGGGCTTCTCTTCCAACATATATGTGGCTCAGATTGAAGTATTCAATCACTAATGCTCAATAATATAAAATTATCTAATTAGCTTATATTAACATATTAAAAGTATAAACAGTTGTTAATATTAAAGCTATTATTGGCTAATAATTCAAAATCAAATAAAATTTTCCATGCTTATGAATTTACTGCCTTTGACTCTTTTGGGAAGCAATAATCACAATGCACTAAATAATAATGAGAAGAGCTCCTAAACCCCTGATTAGCTCAGCATGAAGCATTGTTCTGTGCACAGTCACAGAAGATAAAACTTGGTCTATCCAGATCTAAACCCTGCACTGTGAGTAAAACTAACTCTGAATGTGCTGAACATAATTGGAAATCTCTTTGCATGATGAGTTCCCATCAGTCTTTGAGTAGACAAGTGGACTAATCCATGCTCCCTTTTCTTCTTCCCTGCCCATAGCAGGGGGGTTGGAACTAGATGATCTTAAGGTCCTTTCCAACCCTAACTATTCTATGATTCTATGATTTGTCTGTAAAACTGTGCTGATTTTGCAAGTGTTATGGTAAAACTGATAAATCTTTTGTAATACAGAGTTTACACCTTCAAATACTACCTATCTGGGCAAAAGACATCTGGCAATGGGAGATCTTCATGCCCTTTGCCTTCAGTTTGTGGTGACTAAAGTCAGCAATAACCAATCTGTATTTTATTAAGTTGGCACATATGTCCAAATAGCATTGAGTCAATAATTCTAATGATGATAAGACAAACCAAGTTGTGTTTGTGAGTTGTGGTTGCTCCCTTTCTTATAATGAATCTTCAAGCTGTTTCTGCACTAATACTTCACTCTAGTCCTTTCCTCTTAGAACAATACTCAGTAGGATTGTCTTGATTGAAACAGCTAAGATGGAGCCTCAGTATACAATGAAGTCTTAGATATATACAAAATTTTCACTGTTTTAAGTGGAAAATGCGTCTGTCTAACTTCAAAGGCTAAACCAACCGGTTCAGATCCACATTCTTTTCAGATTGACCTTCTTTTTCAGTCAGTGTCACTGGATTCCTTCCAGCATGGTATAGACCATAGGACTGTAAGGTGAGTCTTTGAAGTAGGCTCTGACTCCTCCAGCTTGTCATGGGACCTACATAAAAAAAATGCAGTTTTCCTACTTTGGTTTTTCCTCAGAAATCCTAGAATTCATATTCATTATTGTGGTTCCACATTTTGTAAAAATGAAAAGCCCAACATGCTGCAAGTCAGACCTCATATGTAATTACCAAGTGGATGTTTCATGGGCTGTGGCCAATGTGATGAGGTTCAGCAAGGCAAAATGCCAGGTCGTGCACTTGGGCCACAACAACTCCCTGCAATGCTCCAGGCATTGAGAAGAGCGGCTGGAAACTGCTCATGGGAGAGGAGCTGAGGGGTGCTGATTGATGGAGCTGAACATGAGCAGCTTGTGCCCAGGAAGCCACCAGCATCCTGGCCTGTATCAGCACCAGTGTGGCAGCAGGGCCAGGGCAGTGGTTGTGCCCCTGCACTGGGCACTGGTGAGGCTGTACCTCAAATCCTGTGCTCAGTTCTGGGCCCCTCACTACAAGAGAGACATTGAGGTGCTGGAGTGGGAACAGAGAAGGGCAGTGGAGCTGCTGCAGGGCCTAGAGCACAAATGTGATGGGGAATGGCTGAGGGACCTGGGGCAGGGGGGAGAAGTCTGGAGAAGAGACGGCTCAGGGGGGACCTTATCACTCCTTACAACTGCCTGACAGGAGGATGAAGCCAGGAGGGGGCTGGTCTCTGCTTTCAAGGAACAAGGGATGGGACAAGAGGAAACGGCCTCAAGCTGCACCAGGGGAGGTTTAGATGGAGATGAGGAACAATTCCTTCCCCAAAGAGTGCTCAGGCACTGGAACAGGCTGCCCAGGGCAGTGCTGGAGTCACCGTCCCTGCAAGTGTTCACACACCGCACAGATAAGGCCCTTAGTGCCATGGGTTACTGGTGGCCTTGGCAGTGCTGCGGTAAGGGTTGGACTTGATGATCTTAAAGGTCTTTTCCAACCTAGTTGATTCTATGATTCTATTTATTCCAACCAAAATATCATAAGACATTATGATAAACAGTAAATGAAATGTGCATAAAAACCCAATACTTATTAGTGAGAAAAACATTAGAAAACACACAAAAAGATAAACTTTTATTAATATGAGCAGACATGGCAAATAAAAGAATTCTGTATCTGTAGAGACAAAGATTTCTATCCTGGGCTGCCCTAGCAGTGATAAAGAAATACAGTATTACAGATAAATGGAAAAGTTTTTAGTCATTATCTCAAGAAAAAGCTTAGATGTAGACTTTTTGATATCACAAGTTGATTTAGGCTCCAAAAAAATTTTTGGCAGTTTTGAAAAATGTATACCTTTACACAAAGACCTGGAGAATTGGCTGATGATTCAGCTTTCCTTTCTTGTAAGTTTATAGTTTGAGATACTTTATGGAAATCTCTAGAAAGCTCTGAGCACATTTCTCTGAAGCCAAGCCTTCTTGTGATGTTTTACCTTCACAGACAGATGTGTACTGTCATCAAAATCACTAGTCACTGGTTTAAAACACTAACAATAAATGTACATATTATCTATCCCTTACGTACTTGCCACTCCCACACTGACACCAAGGAAACCGAACAAAGTAATATGATGTTTTGCTACCTCTCAAGCCAAGAAAAATGCAAGCAGTTGAGAAGATGCAACTAAATTCTCCTTATTCCTATTTCCTACATGCCTAAAATATCCTAAACTAATAAGAATGTATAACTAAAAAAAAAGCTTCATTTTAAGGAATGGAAGTATATTCAATTTTTTTGCATATAAACAATCATTGTCTTATAGTTACTGTACAGTGTCAAAATAATACAAAATAAATGCAATTTTTTTTCTTCAAAACAGTGCTGAATGGAAAGAAAACTTGATGAGTGGACTGGGAAGAAGCTATACATGACACATGGTCTCAAGTCCTTACTTCACTTCTGTTTGTTAGCAATGAGTTTGTTTTGGCATGCAACACCATCATTGAATGTTCAACATTAAGCACCCTGCCATGACAAAACACCAAAGCTATTAAAATGTCTTTTTCCAACACATTTACATCCATATTCAAATTTGAACACTTAATTCTTGGGCCTTATCATTAAAAAAAAAAAGGATTAAATTTGTTTGATGCCAATTCTTACTCAAGTGAATACTTCTACTGTGGACATGGAAATTCCTTGCCTTTCAGGTGATCCTTTAAAATACTTCAAAATGTTAAAATTTAAGGCTATAAATAAATAAGAAGCAGGATCACAGAAATCTTTCAATTTATATAGTTTAGATACAAATCCCATATGTTCAAGTCTGCTACAATTTATAATGCCTTCCATAAAATTAATAATGTTCCACTGAAAGCTCAGTAAATCTAGTTATTCCCTGACTTTACCAGGAACACTATTCTGATACAATTTATATTACAATGGCTATGCACTGTAATATAAACTGTAATGACCTATTACCTTCCTGATAGCTGACTTATCTCTATTATGTTAACCTACAGTGGAGACCTTTTACTGTAAAGTTTTCTCCTAAGCAAATGTCTGTGAGCATACTTCACAAATTCCCTCAGTATTGGTTGTATAACCTGATACAAGCAAATTAGTTTATCAATCAGTTTCCACTACTTTCAGTGATAGATCAATGAAACTAAAAGCAAGCTAATATTTTTACTTGCCTTTCATATTCTTTTCTGGCTTGAGGCTGATTTTATTATTTCTTTATACAAAAAGCATAGAGATTTTGTAGATTTCTGAAATTTGGTAATTCCCAACTATACTCCTACTTTATACTAAATTTTGTCCCATTTTTGTTGATATAAATAAACACTACATCGGTATATTTGGCAATTCAGTAGTCTTGCTTAATTAAGTTCCCCAGAAGAAATAAAACCCTTGGTATGTAAACAATGGTTTTGCAGAATGTTTATGATTATTTCCTTCATCTTAGAAGAGCCCTTATACAGGCAATTAGGGTTTTTGCTGTTAAGTAGTTTGCATACTAGATAGATTCAGTAACTGAAATAAAGAGTCTTTTGTAATAAAAAGTGACCCTTCTTTACAGCTTATACAGTACAAGTACATTGGTTGTCCTTTCCGACTAACAAAGTCTTTTTCTGAGAGATGATTTTTAAGGCTCTGATGCTAGATACAGTTCAGTAACATATGATCTTTTTTTCTACATTATTGAAAAAATTAAGGTGTAAGAGGCTTTTTATACATTTAATTCATCATTTTTACCTAAAAAAAAAAATCACAGAACATAAAACTTTCCAGATTTTTACTCATACTGTAGCTCTTTCACTTTTCAGCAGCTATTTTAGTGTCCACCAGAACTGACCACAGCAGTCCAGCTATAAGCTCACAAATATTGACCTGTGTAGATACAGGATTTAAATACACCAACTTTCAAATAAATTTTCCTGATCCCTTATTCTTTACCCACTGTCTTCTGTCTCTCTGGATTAAATCCAAGTGCATTTCAGGCATGTGGATTGCTACTGTGAGTGACAGTCTGGAGGTGCAAGAAAATTATTTCTCATGCGACCACCCAGAGTACAGCAGGGCAGGTAGGTGAGGGCTGCATCTCTGCATCAAAGCAATGAAACTCCTGACTGAGAAGGAGAGAGCAGCCCAGAAAACTTAGGGGTCAGTGTGCTCTCAACTAGTGTCATTTCTGCACAGAAGGAGTGTGCCGCATATGGTTTCATTTACAAAGGCAAAGCACTCACTTTAGGCCTAAACTTACGATTATTGAAAATTATCTCGTCCTATCCAGTTAAAAATTTCTTTTATGCTGCACAACCTGAGCTTTTATGATTTCTGAAAATTTTTTCTCCCTACTAGTTCTTGTACATAGAATAGTAACCATAAGTCTATCCAGCTCATCCAGTATCTATTAGGGAACTCCTGGACCAATATATATAGAAATGTGAATTTCCCTCTACACATAATGAATATATGTGCACATGTATCTTTCTTATTCTGAAGTAGGAAGCTACAAACATAAAACACAAGAATAATTTGTAAACAGAATAAATATGGATTTCCTATTATTTTTCTTTACGGTTTCTTGCATTCCTGCGTCACCACCAGATAGTGCTTTGAAAAAGAGTATTTTCTCCTTATTGCAAAAAATTGCTCTCCTGAATAGTGGACCGTGGAACCCAGTCTTGAGTTGGTGAGTTATTGCATCCTTGTCAGGAGGATGGAAGAAAGAGATAAACCAAATTCTTGCTCCTCAGCAAGGTCTACAGCTTCTTGTCTATTTCTTTAGTGATAATTACATCCATCTCCCTGGCACTGTATGTGGAATCCAGTCCTGCCAATGCAACATGGATACACAGAATGTATGATTACCAAAGCAGGTCCCAGACACTGGTTTCCAGATCTTATTCAGGCTTCTTTAAGATGACAACTTTGGATTACAAAATCTGAATTTTCCTGAATTCATAGATTTAGATCTATCCCTGAAGTTTCACTTGTCAAAAAAAAAAAAAAAAAAAAAAAAAGTAGCACATGTGCTTCCCTGGAAATAGATTGCCTGAGTTGTAGCTGTGTAATTCCTATGGAATCTTTGCTTACAATGCATAAGCTATTTCAGTTTACCCCGTAAGTAGTTTTATTTGGAAGGGCATGCTGTTTATTCAACGTAAGTAAAATGTTTTAAGCAAAAAGATACACTTTGTATGAAATAGAGAATTTTTTTATCCACACCCCCCCCGCCCCGTTTCCTTGAAATCCTTACAGATCTATTCTGGTTAGTCAGCAGCACCATGTACAGCAATATCAGAAATACAAAGGAAAAAAAAAGGGTATGCCTACAACACATCTGCTTTTACTTCTGTTGCTGTGAGTAGGAGCTTGCTTTCTTTTTCACCCGCCTGGGAGTATATAAAGTACGCTGGTTTTCGACTTCTGCATACCTTGCTTCTGTGGGAATAGTACTACAATAAACATTCATGATGTCATTAATACACACATTTAAGTCTTAGAGCATTTCAACACCTTCAGCACCTGAGCGGGAGGAAGCTCAGCCTGCGGGAGCCTCAACTCAGAGCGGGGAGAGCCACGAAACCAGCCGCAAGCCCGCGGCAGGACTTGCTCAGGAGCCGGCAGCTCAGCTGACGCGAGCAGCTGACTCACAGGGGGCGGAGCCAGGAGGAGCGGCGCCAGCCCTGAC
>WYDI02019062.1:15070-49503 GCA_009867235.2 Psittacus erithacus | reverse complement strand
AGGGCTGCTCTGAATCTCTTCTCTGCCCAACCTGTAGCTGTGCCTGGGATTGCTCCGACCTAGGTGTAGGACCTTGCTTTTCTTCCTTGTAGTTAGTGCTTCCATATTATATCTACTTAGTCCATTTTTCTTGACCCTAGCAGTATAAAGACGAATCTTGCAATTCTTTGTGACAGAGAAACATGTCTAAGCATGGTGACTTTGGTTGTATAGAAATATGCCTCAAGATGTAGAACAGAGACCTTGAGGGCTTTTACTTTTTGGTATCAATCTTTATCTAGTTTTAACAGCAGAGCTTGCTGAAGTAGATCCTTGTTTCTTTACCAGAATTTAGCCCTATAAATTTGTTCAATATTTTGAGAAGAGCCAGGTCAGTAATTGCATGGAGAAAATATGGCCATGATGAAAAAAAACCCTAAACAGACGAGAGAAGCATAGCTGGTGTATTGCTATCTTCTGTGAAAATAAAGGTATTATTTGTATGCCATGTACACAGGTGTATTTGCATATCAGAGTTGGGTGTTAGTAATGGCTCAAGTGAGTGTGATGCTTCCTGGAAGCCAAGGTCCATGGTGTTGCTGAGACAGTGCCACAACTTGTCAAGAGTATGGACCACTATCCACTAATACTCTTTCCTGTGGCCATGAATGATATCACAAGCCAGAACCACGGCAGAAACAAAGACAATAAAGTCCTTAGGTACAAGGGAAAAATATTGGTTCACAAGGGAAAAATATTGGTTCACAAGAGGAACAAACTTGCAGTCAAACCTTGCTTATGTTTTCATGTCCTAATGCTTCCACAGGTCCTTCCAAATCTTTCTGTACTGGTGTAAAGCTCCTTTTGAAAGTCAGCTGCATTTATGATATAAATGTATAAAAATCAACTGTAGTGTAGTAAGCTAGGATGGCTGTTTCAGACTGACATGGCCAATGCTAGTGGGGCTATAGAGAGCAAGATACAGCATAGTATCCCGCAACTGAAATCTACATCTGTTCAAGATACCTGAATCACCCTCCCTCCTAAATCATTATAGGAAGGGGGTTATGTGCAGTTCTTACAGTAAATATTATTTAGGAAGAATAATGGATAGGTGCGTGCAATCATAAAGAAAGGAATTTGTTTAAAAGCAGCTATTTGAGTCCTTATGCCAACAAGAACTACCAAATTTTAATATATATCCTTTTTAGAACTTTATTATTCAAGTCGTGTGAATATTATCCTCCTCTACCTTATCTGTCAGCATTGCACCTTTTTCTTCCCTCTCAATTTTCTGAAAATAGAAGAAGAAAAAATGAAATAAAGGGAGAAACAAAAATGCCTGAAGCTTAAGCATTCTAAAGGGGAAGAGGTACTCAATGTCTTATATTTTAGCATATAATCTTTGCTAAGTAAATTTAATTATTTTTTTTTAATTACTTAAATCCGATTCATTTTTCTCTGAACCCTGACATTTTGGAAAAGAGCATCTAAAAAATATGTCCTATGGAAAATCTTAAATTTTGTCTATAAGGCTTGTTTTTATCAGTTTGGGGTGATCTTCTCAAACTTGAAGTCAGGCTCAGGGGCTGCCAATAAAAGCAGGACAGTAGTGGCTATTGTCCCAGTGATGTGGGTAGTGCTGTGGAGGGGTCCTGTGCAGAGAAGTAAGACAAGAGGGGATGAGAAAATGTCAGAAGAAACCTGGGTAACGTGGCAATACCAATCCATGAGACAGCAGCAGAAGCTGACGGTGGGAGGAAATACTGCAGACATTTTGAGTGTGGGCAGCTTGAATGTGGGAAGAATGAGCCAAATATTAGTTAGCTAGTATTCAACTGCAGAAGGATTTAGCAGGCAAATCTGTGAGAAGACAGAATAATTTGAATACCAGCTAAGAAAATAGTTTGCATCTCGGTTTTATTTAGACAGCTGTACTATAAGACACACAAGAGTCTAAAAATTAACTGTACTGCAGTGTGTATGTGTGGGTGGGCATAAATGGCAATAAAACACAGGAGTGTGCCTTTCATACCTGTGTCTCTCAGATCTGATGCAGGTGTATGATGGATATTTTCATTCTGCAAATGTCTATGCGTAGGAAGAAAATGTAGCTGGTTAAGAGGCCATAAGCAGTTTTAAAATGCTTTCTTGCAGATCTGTATGAACTTTGTGTTTTTGAATGCTGAGTAAGAAGATATTCCCTCTACAAGCTTAAAGTTCAAAGTTTAAATACAGGACTTCTGTATAATGCTTTCTGAAAAATGGACTCTTTCCTGCAAAGTGTTGGTTTGAAATACAATAAGTATAATTACCCATGCGTATGGATGTTGGATAAGTGACTGGGCTTTATAGGTTTATAGGCTATGTATATGAGACCCTTCCTGTCAAATACTGCTAAAAGTGCTTTAATTTCAATTTACTTGTTAAAGGATAAAAACCAGTAGTTGTTTTACAGTGTCTTGAAGAGATGAGTCTGTGTCTTTTGCTGGTGTTTTGTGTATATCATGGATGCAAATTGTTGGCACTGAGTTGCAGGCTGGGGTAAGTGTAAAGCAAGCTACCCAAGCCATTTCTGTTTCCAGTGCTGTGTAGCAGAAGTAGCTTTTGTCTTCGGTGCAGATTCTCATGTAAGCCTGACCACTTGAAGATGGCTGGGTTATCACTCACACCCCATACTTCAGTCTGGAAGCAGCAGCTCTTGCACTTGCTCTGTTGATTTCCATGGGATCTAGGACATGTGGCTCATGCAGGCAACTGAGAAGCTGTGCTGGCACAGAGCACAGCATGGGGAGTAGGGTATGGGGTGGGGTTGTAGGTGAGTGACAGGATGGGGTCCCATTTGGAGTGGAGGCTTTGATCTGTGCATCATGAACTGAATGGGAAGAGAAGAAGGACAGGATTAAAGGTGAGGTGGGGTGATTAAGGTGAGGATAGGTGACATTACAGTTGGAGGTTTTCTACAGGTTACCTGACCAGGAAGACCAAGTAGATGAGGCCCTCTGTAGACAGGTAGGAGGGGCCACACATTCACAAGCCCTGGTCCTCATGGGGGACTTCAACCACACTGATATATGTTGTAGGGATACATAGTAGGGGAAAAGCAATCCCAGAGGTTTCTTGAATGTGTTGATGCTAACTTCCTTCTCCAAGCAATAGAGGAACCTACAGTGAGGGGGACTATGCTGGACCTTGTCCTCACCAACAGGGTGGTGTTGGTGGGGAATGTGAAGCTGGAGGGCAGCTTTAGCTGCAGTTACCACGAAATGGTGGATTTTGAGATCCTGAGGGTAGTAAGAAGGACAATGCAGCAAGCTCACTACCCTGGATTTCAGGAGAGCACACTTTGGCCTTTCAAGGGATCTGTTTGGTGGAGTACCATGGGATAAAGCCCTGAAGGGGAAAGAGGCCCAAGAAAGCTGAATAATATTCAAGGATCACCTCCTCAAGCTCAGGAGCAATGCATCTTAACAAAGACGAATTAGGGCAAAAACACCAGGAGGCCTACATGGATAAACAAGAAGCTCCTGGACAAACTCCAGTATAAAAAGGAGGGCTACAGAGGGTGGAAGAAAGGATGAATGGGAAGAATATAGAGAAATAGAGCAGCCAAAGATCAGGTTAGGAAAGCTAAAGCTCTAACAGAACTCAATCTGGCCAAGGATATTCAGGGCAACAAAAAAAACTTTTATAGGTACATTGGGGTAAAAAGAAGACTAGGGAAAATATGGGCCCTCAGGAAGGAAGTGAGAGACCTGGTCACCAGAGACATGGAGAAGGCTGAGACACTCAATGACTTTTTTTCCTCAGTCTTCACTGGTGAGAGCTTCAGCCACATTGTCCAGGTCACAGAAGGCAAAGGCAGGGACTGGGAGAATGAGGAACCACCTGCTGTAGGAGAAGATCAGGTTAGAGAATATCTGAAGAACCTGAAGGTGCACAAGTCCGTGGGACCTGATGAGATACATCTGTGGGTCTCGAGGGAACTGACAGATGTAGTTCCCAAGACATTATTGTTCATATCTGAAAAGCCATGGCAGTCTGGTAAAGTTCCTGCTGACTGGAAAAGGGGAAATGTAACCCCCATTTTTGAAAAGAGAAACATGGAAGATCTGGAGAACAGGCTGATCAGTCTTACCTCAGTGCCCGGCAAGATCATGGAGCAGAATTTCCTGGAATTCTTGTGCTAAGGCACAAGATGATGACTGGTGACAGCCAGGGTAAATTGTGCCTGACAAATTTGGTAGTGACTGACATCATCTAACTGGACTCGTGTAAAACATTTGACACTGTCTTGCATGACAATGTGACCTCTAAACTGGAGAGGCGTGGATTTGACAGGTAGAACACTCAATGAACATGGAACTGGCTGGATGGTTGCACTCAAAGAGTTGTGATCAATGGCTCAATATCCAAGTGGAGACCAGTGATGAGTGGCGTTCCTCAGGGGTCACTGTTGGGACCCATCCCGTTCAACATCTTTGTTGGCAACACGGGCAGTGGGATTGAATGTGCCCTCAGCGTTTGCTGATGACACTAAGCTGTGTGATGCAGTTGACATGCTGGAGGGAAGGGATGCCATCCAGAGGGACCTTGACATGGTTGAGAGGTGGGCTGATGCCAGCCTCATGAAGTTTAACATGGCCAAGTGCAAGGTCCTGCATATGGGTCAGGGCAATTCTAAGTACAAATATATGCTGGGTGGAGAATGGATTGAGAACAGCCATGAGGAGAAGGGGTGTTGGTTGACAAGAAGCTAAACATGACCCAGCAGTGTGCACGTGCAGCCCAGAAAGTGAACCGTGTCCTGGGCTGCATCAAAAGAAGCATGACCAGCAGGCTGAGGAAGGAGATTCTCTCCCTCTGCTCTCAAGAGATCTCACCTGCAGTACTGTGTTCATCTGTTGGGCCTCCAACACAAGAGGGAGGTGGACCTGCATGAGTGAGTCCAGGGGAGGGTTTTTCAGAAGGTACTGTAAGGGTGACTGCAAGACTTTTTGAAAAGTGTGGCATTTTACAGAACAAGTCTTTTCAGTGAGCAATCATGCAATACTTGGGCTCTCAAGGAACTGATTAAGGCCAGGACTGCAAGTTTAAATTTTTTGATGAAAGCTAATGCCTGCTGGTGGGTTGATAAGATATGCAGCTTAAAAAAAAATCTAATTGAAGATGAGATGTCATTATGTTGATTATTGTGTTCCAAGACTTGATGTTTTCAGACTGCAGCCTGGAAATTAGTAACTGAAACAGCGGTATGAGAGTCATATTTGACAAACGCTGGTCGTAAATAGCTATGAGGTAGATGGTATACTTACAGGGTCAAACCCCCCTAAAACTAGTAACACTGGCTTCTGTGGTAATTGAGGCTACTGCTTTAAGGCAGAAGACATAAATTTTAAGAATATTTTTTTCTAAATTAGGCCTTATTTCACACCCTGGTAAGAAATTGCCTTCTCCTAGTTTAGTTAGTGTCTGGGGAAATGAAAGAGAAATGAGCTTTTTTGGGTTTTTATAAATCAAAATATTTTTCTAAATACATGATTCAACCACATCCAAACTGTTTCTATGTATGTTCGGAACAACACTTAAAAGATGGTAATTGCATTGTACCCCTTTAACTAAGGTAGCCTGTCTGCTACCTTATTGTAGATCTCCTCTAAAATCAGCGCAATAATGTAACTCCCTGCCATAAAGCATTCACTTTCCAGAGATCCTTAGCCAAGGAGACTAAGTCGTGGTTGTTTAGGTAGGGGAGCAACTCAGGACTCCAACCTCCTTTTCTAAGCAGGGTCAACACTGAATTCAGACCGCTTGCTGCATTGGCTTTGCCCAGCTGGGTGAGGTTGAAAATTCAAAGCAATAGGGCCTGTAGAAGACAGGAAGCCATTAGTACTGGTAATTAAGGACAAAAATATTTTACATTTTAGTGACTTGGCATGTTTAAGCTTAGCACAGGCTCGTTCTTTTATCTCATGATGCTGCGCTAAAACCATCTCGACAAAGCAGGTGGCTAAGAAGGGCGTCAGCAAAGAAGCAGCTGCAGTCTCATCATTTAGTCTCAGAAGTGCCTTCGACTTCCTTATTAAAGGGGCATACAGGGCAGTGATATTACTGTAGAAGGACTCACTGCCTTGTTTACTAGGGCCACAGCTTGCCTTTGGAGCTGGTACTGAAACCACCCCCTCCCCAGTTCTCACACACACCAGCTTTTCTCTTTCTATGGCACAGTGTTTCATGTACTGCCCCATTAAAACAGTTTCCTTTGTTAGAGAGTTCTCATTCCTCTTTAATTATGTCCTCCAGAGTGGCATTCAAGGATAGGTTATTTTCCTTCTTTGTAGAGGATATGGAATAATTTTCCCAAGGCAGTTTAAACTTCCTCTTTCCTTTAGTAATCCTAGTGTTTTAAATTACTCTTTTAATCACCGTCTCAAAGTAATCACCATGCAATAACCTGTCCTGTGATTCTGACTCAGGAATCAGAAAGTTCCCCTTTTCTGTGGCTGAGGAGGTGGCAGAGAAATGACTATTTTGTGGTTTATTTTAAAAAAAAATTATTAATTTTGCTTTTTTTCTTTTTTTTTTTTCCTTTCACCTACTTTTAAGAGGATCTGAGTTGGAGTAGGGATGATGTTTCCTGGATGCTTCAAATTTCCCTTCTTGTTTTAGGATTTTTTATTAACTCCTCAGTTTTAATGATTATCGTCCTCTGCAGAATTCACTTCCATTAAAAACCATCATTTCCAGATCTGATTAAACTCTCTTTCTTTAGCTCTTGTTGAGCCCTTTGTGATATGTGGAATCCAGCAGGGCTACAATTAACCAGCTCCACTCCTTAGAGAGTTGCTTGAAGCCACCTTTTAAAAAACCTATAGAAAAGAATTAAATGTGTGGTCTCCATTTCTGTGAAACGGCAATGCTTACAATAATAGACTACCACACTTGTCTAAGAATACATGGGGCAGCCTTTTTTTCCTACAAACCCAGTTCAGCATATTTATGGGCTTCACTTTCATTCTTTTCTACTAACTTTACTTTCATGGATCCCAAACAAAGAGAAATAGTTGATAGCGATGTTCAACGTTTGTTCCTGGGCTATAGTTTTTGTGCTGCGAGCTTACAAGCTTTGGCATGCAGGAATCCCAGTACAATTTGTTCAGAAAATTTTAAATACCTTGGGATTTCTACCCCCTTTTTCTGCAGTTTTCATTCACAGTTCTTTATTTTAATTTAGTCAATTTTTAGCTATATCCATAGGATGGCAGCTTTGCATGGAATGTAGGTGGTGCTGAAATGGATGGTGAACATCTGTGTAAATGAGACATAGAGACAGAAAGTACAACCTGCTTTTGCAGATGGCAAGAAATTGTTCCTATTATATTTTCAGTCTGTCTTGAGGAAGCTGCCTTTTTCTTTACCCATTTTCAAGGGGGTGATTTTTCACAAGTGGCTAGTACATTATGTACTCAATTTCTCTCTCTCTCTCTTTTTAAAGCCTTTGGAGTGTGTGACCGCTGGGGGCAAGATTCCTTCCTTATCTGAGTGGACTTTTGGGAAAGTTGAAAATCTAGACTTCTCTCATCTGGTTTTGGAGATGTCAGGGAATTTGCCAGTGAACCTTGTAAATCACAGAACTGTTTTCAAAGTGCAGATGGACCTGATTTTATTGTTTCTTATCTGAGTCATATTCTTCAAAGCAAGAAGACTAGGTGTTTCAATGTAGGGAAGGAAATGGTGTGACTAATCTAAGCATGATCAGATGTACATAGGCCTTGCTTCTGAGGGAAGGGCCTTAGAATTTCTTGACAAAGTGGAAGACATCTTGCATTTTGGACAGCGACTGGCATAATAGGATTTTTGAAGTACAAAATTACAGTAAATTGTATAGAGAACATTTCAGGAACAAGACATTGTGTGCAAGTTAACAGTGCCTTCTGTGGCAGAATGTTCTCTTTCAAGGAACTCACCTTGTCTGCTGATTGAAACAACACATTACACAGAATATATCCATTTAGAAGGACTGCAGCTGCAGAATGTGTGGCAGAATAGCTGGCACTAACATGGGGCTAATGCTTTCATCCCTTCCATTCTTTTGGTTTCACCCTTAAAATAAAAAGATATTCTGAATCATGATGGAGGCTAATGTGGGACTTTCTTCTGGGAGGATTAGTTCTAGGTTAAAAATTGAATAGTAATTTATATATTGGTGATTAGCACTGGTAAAATGAGTTCTGACTCTGAGAAGCTATTTCCAACCATCTGTTCTTGTTCTCCCAGTTTACTCAAGCAAAACTGACTAAATCACATTGTGAGAAATGCCAGCAGTCTAAACCTTTCAAAGCTGGTGGTAGAGATCATGTCTGAGAATGTTGCCTGCTGAGGATCTGACTCCATGAGCACACACACAGAAACCAGCTCTACTGGAGACCAAGGGACATTCATGCTCGCGTTTTAGAAAAAGAAATTGAACTCATACCATAGTAGCCAAACCCCACCCTTAAAATAAATGGGCAAGGAAAAAAAAAGAGCAAAGGAAGATATGAGGCTATACTGTTGACTGAAGTCCTTTCTATGCATAAAATAATTCTGTGCAATAATTTCTTTTAAGTTATACTATGTCTTTCGGTCTTCTAGATACTCAATGATAGGATCCTACTCAGTTTCTCTTACATGTGTGACAAAAAGCTGGGAGAATTTATCTATTCCAGAAGTGAAATTTGGTGGTAATAGCTTCAAGCTTTGAAATAAGTAACTTTTAGAAGAAGCAGATGGCTAATAATGAAGAAAAACAAATGATACGTGGTCACACCATGACATTTACTTTTTTTAAAAAAAGTCTATTTTGCTGCCATTATATCTATTTTCTATGAAATACAATCTTGTGGCCGCTTTCACTTTGAGCCAACATGGACTGACACTGCCACAACCCTGTGTTTTTCCTCCCATATTTTCATCTCTGCCTAGTCATTTCTGCATCTATGTTTCTGTAGCTTCAGCAGTGAACAGATTCTTAAAAATGGAGATGAGTTAAAATAACAGAGGAAAATATTAATGGAAAAGTTGCATTTCTAATGAGTTTCAAACAAGGGTTCATCCACCCTATTTGGTCCAGTTCACCTTGCATGGCAGTGACGAACACACTATGTGGTCAGAGAGTGGATGAGGCAGGTGGGACGCAGAACAACTTCTGGAGGTACTGTGCGAAGAAGGCTCTGAAGCAATGACCTAATTAACATGCTCAGAGCTCTGAGCCAGGTTCAGTTTCTTGGCAGCATATGAGAGGTTTTTGTTTGCCTGTCCTGTTGTAGGTTTAGGTTTGGTTTTCTTTGTTTCATTTTTGCTGTTGGGTTTTGGGTTTTTTTCCCCATTGTTTTTTGGTAAATAACTGCCTTGAGAATTTTGAATTAAAGATCCATCATTGGTTTGGTCTTACGTGGGGCACTTCAAATGTAAAGTCCATTCACCCCTCAGCCCTAAATTTGGTAGCTCTGAAGTAACCCCCAGCTTATGGATGCATGTCAAAAGCAAATAACTAAGCAAAAATGAGTAACAGGGGTCAAGGTATATAAGAAGTTCAGCAGACGTATTATAACAGTGACTCAGGAGGACAGCATATTAGTAAATTAGGCTTTTGCCAGATGTAAGAACTGATCCTTTTTCAATTGGGTATCATCTGAAAGGTCAAGAAGTAATGAAGCATGGGCGTACAGATCCCCTATTGCCATGTGTTGCTACAAACTCTTATCTCATAATGCACTGGCAGTTACAAGATACCAAACATAATAAACCAACATCCTGTGGGTGTCCGAGGTGCAGATCAATGGCCTAAAGAGTATTCTGCAAGAAATGGATGGAACAGTAAAGAAGGGGTATTTTATACTGAATTCCCTAATTTTACTGTTTCAGTGTATTTTCAATTTTCTGATATTTCACATTCCAGTGCTCTCCTGTGATGCAACTGAGTGCTGTTTACTCTTGAATAATTATCAAAAGATCAGAAGCCAAATCCTTTTCTGATTTACACCAGCACATATTAAGCTACCTCTGTTGATTTTTAGCTAATTTGGAGTCACTCCAAGTGCATAGTGGTGTAACTGACAGTAGAATTTGGCCCTGCATCTCTACAAGAAATAATTTCCTAGATGGATACGAGTCCTGGTACTAAGGTAAATGTGACAGAAAATCTGTGATTAGGTTGGATTGACTTCCACGCTAGGAACCTTTTTTGTAAATACTATATATAAATACCAGAAAAATGCTGTTTGTTTTATATATCTGTGGATAAACACCATTTTATTAGAGCTACCAATATGTAATAAGGAAAGTAGCCATTTTAAGTAACAGATGTCCTATAGCAGCCCCCACAAAACAAAGGAAGGAATAAATCTTAAAAATATTGTTGGAAAAAGGAGTTCCACATTGCCACTAAAAGTAGACCTTGTTTTCTTTTGCTGAACACTTTCAACGTTTGGACCTTTGTTGTTAAATTTGTATCCCCTCTAATATTAAGAAAAATTCAGTAAGGCTCACGCTTGTCACTTGGGTGTAATACACTTATTTAAATGGGCACATCACTTCTTGAATAGGAGGGCAGGTACTGAATGACCTTTCCGAAGCTTTTTTTCAATGCTTAATTTATATGACTTGTATGTAGATGTTTATGTTGTACAGTCCATTGTTGTAGCCTCGTTTTGAGGCAAAACTCATAAATTCTCCTTAATCCTCTTAACCCATCAGTGAATCAGTAAACCAGTGCAACTACTTTATTTTTTGTTGAATTTCTGCTCTCTTTTTTACTGACTTTTTCTATATTTTTTACTATATCTATTTTTTACTGTATTTTTTATGGAATTTCCAGCAGAGGAGAGGATAGAAACAAGCGTAATAAGTTAGACTTGGCCACATTAATACAATTCAAAGTAATATTTTCTGTTCCTCATCACTACATATTGCATATTAATGAGGGTTTTTCAAGTACCTTTATATGGTAAGATAATATTTAATATCCACCATGACCAACTGCTCTGCTCCCATAAGGTTTTTTGTATAGCAGTGTCTTTTCTTCTAAAGTACTTGGTCATTGGTTATTTCTGCTTCACTTGATTATATACATACTATCTCTTCTAATCTCATTGAGATGAGTTCCCTGTTTCTTGAGATCATTGCAAAATCCAAAACCTTTGGGTAGCTGGTTTACTTTTCCACAGATGCTGACATACACACCACTGCCTCTGTATGTTTGATCTCTTCTTGCTCATACTACTGGAGACTGTGTTCCAAGTTCCAATTTGCTACTGCAAGCAGTCATGTTTTGGAGATTTTCCCTCAGGACCAATACTCTTCCACATTTTAACCTTAGTGAAATGTAAACCAGACCCCAGCTAAACCCTTGGTGTGGAGTGTTTGCTGCAACAAGATGCCGGAAGTTTAATCTATATGGTCTGGATATCTGTGCAATTCAGACATTATCGGTGAAGTACATCACTGCTGGAGGCCAGAGCATCCATATAAAGATCTTTCTACAGCATTCACTACCTGTTACACCTCTACCAACAACAGTTATTCACACCAGAGCCCCACTGAAGTCGCCAGTGGAAGTAAGGAGCTCCATATGTGGGTCACTGCAAGAAAGTATTGGTCAAGAGTTCCTAATCTTACTGCCGTTGGCTTTTTACTTTCTACTGTGGTTTTGAGCTGTATTTATTCCACATGAGTTTTACCACAGTCAGCTGTTTTATCCCCAACATATTCTCACTCCCCAGCAACACAATCTTAAACCCCACAAATAATAGTATGAATCAAATGTTTTATGCTGGAAGACATGAATCATAACATTTGAGACAGCATCCTTGCCTGCATCAGTGATTCATTCTGATTTATTGAGAAAAAAACAGGGCAAAAACTTTCTGTGTTTTGCTTTGGTTCTTTTAGTTTTTGAAATCCATTGTTAATAACTGAGCTGCAGCCTGTTTATGATCAGAACTCTACTATGGTTTACCTGTATTGTCAAGTATCAGAGAAAGCAACTCTTCTGTGCAACACAGACACTTACTAATACATCCAGTTGCCTTGAAAGCTAGAGGCTGTTTCTGAATTAACCTTGACATCAGCACAGGGTCCCTTAAACTGTGTTCAGTTTCTGTGCATATATTTAATTCAGACATTCCAGTATAAAAATGAACTATATGTCTGGGTAACTTGGAACCCACTGAATGCACTTTGACATTATGCAAGATCTTGTTAACTTTATCTATGTTTCATTGCCTTTTCTGCAGAAAGGGAGAAAGGGAAATTGGATCAAGGTCTTAGTTTACTACTATTAGTCAACAGTGAGAAAAAAAATCAAAGCCACATTAATAAACTAAATATTACCTCCCACTGATCGCTGGCTACCAGGCAGATACAGTTCATTCTGATGGACTCCTAAGAGGGTCTTCAATAAAGTAAAATATTGAGCTTGACATTTCTCTTGCTTGCTGCCAGGAAGGTCTAAATTGAGTCCCAGTTGTTTTTCAGATTAATCCATTTGAGAGTATAGAATCTGGCAAGAGTATTTTGCAACTTTCTGAAAATGTGTTTAAGCTTAATATAGTTTGGGGTCTTTCATGTATCTGTGCTTAATTATAAAACACTCATATCAAGTACAAGGTATTAGCATGAATGCCTAAGGAGACTTGGTAGAAATAAGCAAAGTAAAGCAGTAGAAAGCAAAGTAAAGCAGTAGAAAGCAAAGCTCTGCTTGAATGAGGGACTGAGCCAAAGCATCTCCAATGTTTTTCTGAAATCTTGCCATGTTTTAAAAGTGATGACTGCTCCTGCAGTACTTTTGTTGCTGGAGGCCTGGTTCTTCCTCTTTTTTACACCATTTTTAGCTCAGTTGACTTGAGAATTAATTATACTCCTGTAAGTCAAGAGAAGGAGGAGAATTTAGCTTAGTCTTTCCTGTCAACTGGAGAAATGTAATAACTTTCTGCTGTGGACTTTAAAAGGAAACTGAATGTAGAATGAAGGGTCTAAGATTTTAGAAGCCATCTTCAGTTCCAAGCCCGTTGTTTCGAAGCCTAGTGAAGGAAACAACAGTTGCATATGTAAAGAAGTGTTCAGCTTTATGAGCAATTAGCTTTCAAGCTCTACATGAATGGGTTGGAACTTACAATGGTATAATCTAGAGTTGGCTGTTAATTTTTTAACTCAATGATTCTTTCTTAGAAAAAAAAAAAAACAAGAAAAAAAAAACAACACCCAAACAACACTGTTCACTGAAGCTGAAATTACTTTTTACTTAAAGGCATTGGTTTTGACTGAACTTTTGAAGGGAAGATTTTTTCCTCTAGGTTGGAATTTTGAGAGGAAGTAAAACCTCATCCCAGAAGGGAAAATGTCCTCCTAGTTAGATGAACCACAGGTGGGGAGGACCACGGTGAGTGAAGGGTCTTGGACACTCTCACATGCCAAGTGAAACTATAAACACCACACAACTGGTTGTTCTGATCTTCATCTTCCTGTCCCTCCATGTGGTCATCTTGAATGCGGGGTGGTGAGTTTTAATTTCGTGGAAGTCTTAGGTATGTTGAAGCTTGCTGAAGACTCTTCTCTTAATGTAACGTCTGCCTTTGAGATAGAAGCCTCTGGATCACTTGAATTCTGCTGCTTGAGTTCTGACCCTCTGAGTATTTTGGGCCATACCTCAGAGACCTACCATTATTCTTAATATATTGCTTTTTAAACTTATATTAGAAAATTGTTCCATCTTATCTTCTTCAACTCTTTTTGATTTTTTTCAGAGACTTTCACAATTTTGACCTGTGTATATAGTCTAATATATATGCTTCAAAATAAGACAACATGCCTTATGTGACATGCAAAAATCATCTACTACCTCACATTCTGTTTGTGGATAGACCTCAAAGTCTCTAATGTATTGCAGCTCATTGCTTGTTCTGACAATAGTAACATGTAATCCTGCTAAAGGCAATCAGTGGAAATCTGTGAAAGTTACCAAATTTCTTTCTACTGGAAGCATAGCTCTCTCTGACATTACTATGTTGCCAGGGACGTCTGACTACATATTATAACAAATAACCTAATGCTGATCACAAAAAGCACCCCCCAAAAAAAACAACCAAAAAAAAAAAAAAGAAAAAAAGGAGGGATGCGGTTTATGTAAGTTAATTTAGATCTCAGAATTAATTCATTGGCGATTGACATTGCTGGCAAGCACAACAACCATAGAGATTTTTTTCCTTCTCTAGCTCTCAGTTGAGTTTAATGTAGCACTGTTGTTAGCCCTATAAAAATTGCTCCACTATGGGAACACACTTATTGCATGATAAATCATATCACATGGATGAAAATAGAACCAGGTTGAATTGGCGTATAGCACATCTGTGTAGAAATAACCAAAATCAAAAATGGCTTGAAATCCCTAGATGAATGACTGTATGCAAGAGGCTAAATATCTATGCAAAGCAATGAGAAGCAGGGTACCTTCTTTTGCTTTCTAAACTTGAATGAAATTTCTGAAAATTATGACATTGAATGAACAAATTTGTCCTTGGAGATAATGGATTATTTATCAAATTTTGAGTTTGGATCAAGATTGAATTGGAAGTGTGGTAAGACAATCAAAACTGCTAAAAAGACAAAAAACTATCTTGGAAATATCATGCTTATTAAACAATGGAATTTCAGTAAGTGCCTATGAGGGTGGTTACTGGAAAATTAGCTACTGGTTATATTTTGAAAATAAAGTTAAAGGTGAGCTTGCCTTATGTAAACAGAACGAATTGTATAATTTTTGCTTTTTCTGGCTCCTCAAGACATTGAAGATTTTATTTTAATCTGACAGATCTTAATGGCTTTTAGAAAGATGTTTTATGAAGAAAATCTCAAGTTATTGTCCAAGAAAACCAGTCCAAGATAATTCTGCCATCTGTGGGCAACTTGGATGCACACAAACATTAATCTATCTACTGGTCATGTCTGGGATTTACTGAAGAAAAAGCTCTTTTATTAAAAATGCCACTTTCTGATCCGTAGTGCTCAGGAGGGCTTAAGCCATAATGTGACATCTGTTGGCTGAACCAATTATGTATAAGGCATTTTTGATGCAATGCTTTTGTTAGAACATGCCAAAATCATTGAAACTTTAATTGCAAAAAAAATCACAGGTCCAGATTTTAATTTTCAGAGAGAGAAGGAAGAAGAAGAGAACCAGTTCATTTCAGACATCTATCTGCTGTGAGAAGACAGATTCATATGCCTGCTCTGCCATATTTATCTTCACTGGCCCATGTGAGTCCTTTGATCGGAGGTCTTAGAACAGCCTACCTAATGTGTAAAACTGATGCTGGAGTAAAAAGATGTGTCTTTATTTTGCATTAGACAGTAAATAAATTGGGCATCCCTGGCAAAATAAAAGGATTTGACCTCCCTCTAAGCAGTCTGCCTAAATCCTGGAATAGGTTGACAATGAATTGTTATGGAGATAATAGTGCAAGAAAAAAGAAAATATACATTTAATGTGAAAACAGAAAATTGACCCATATCCTAAAAGTTTGACTACTGCACTATGAGTACCACTATACATACAAGTTGGGGAAAACCTGACTTGGATAGAGGATGTCTGAACACACTTTAGGCCAGCAAAGGAAAGTAGAAGTTAGTTGCATTTGGAGGGTACAAATTGGTTAGGGAAGGACTGCTTCAAGGAAGAAACTGTGAAGATGAACTCACTTCTTAAAAGTCTTTGACAAACACATAGATAATCTACGTATCTCTGGCTTTAAATAGCTGAGTTTCCATGTATGTACCAACACTTCTATACAAAAAGCATCCTTACTAAAAAAATAAGAATCTTTTTTATAACCTAGGTATTTACACTTTTAAAACACTGTTTTCCTAAATAACAGGTTATGCAAATATATCTTCTACAGCCCTTAATTTTTGCTTTCCTAGCTTCATTTTGTTCTGATTTTTGAACTACTGTTCAACTACATACCCTACCAAAGCCAATCCAATGTGAGATGCTCAGTTCCTATGATAATCATATCATTTCTAGAAAAAATTCTGAAGGTTGTAGCCCAGCTGGCTAGAAAACTGAGGCCATATAGAGGCCAATATATAGATGCAAGATCTCTATATATTATTGCAGAAAGGGAATAAGTGAAACAAGAACGAGATTTGCATGAAGCATTTGTAGCAATATGCATGAACCTGGGGAGATGAGGGGAATGTGTATGTAATGATATTCATTAATTACCAATTCTTAAGTTTAAGTTTTCTTAGGTCCTACATTTTAGACAACCTACTTTGAAACATCATTATTATGAGATATCTGAATGTCCTTTTTTTGTTATGGTGACGTTCATGTGACTCTTATTCCCATTGGAGGATGAAGTTTCCTTTGGTGAAATGAGATTCTGGCAAAAAAGGCTATTAATAAATGTAATTTCTTATGCGTAGCAAAGTATTTTGTGTACTTGCAGCACGGGGAATTCTTCAAATGGTTTTCTGTTATGAATAATTGTAAATTTAATGTTGGCATCAATAACTTCTTTAAATGGCTCATTCTATATCCGAGTTACACACTTCTTAGCAGCAGAGCTCAGTTTTGATGAATCTTGTGCATAATTTCGGTTTATACCATGTGAATACAAAAGCAAGGAAGATGCTAGAATTGTTCAAATTACCTGCCTCTTAAATGGTTTGGGGGAAAAAAGGAATGCATTACAGTCTGGTCAATGAGACTGCAAAACACAAGGGAATCAACACTGCTTGTTTTATTATTCAATTGCAAAAGAGATTCAGAGAAATAAGATGGCAGAACACCTACTGAAGAATAAAATTTTTGTTCAGAACTATGTAAGAAGGATTTAGCTGAAAACAACTTTCTTCTAGAGTCTGTGGGTTTTCTGTGGACAACTCCAACTGTAACCAAACTGTTACTCGAGGCTGCAAAGTTATTTGCTCATGAGGCATCTCTATATGCTAATTTGAGTTCTCTCCACATATGATACAGAACAGGGTAAAAAGGAAGGTACAGCTACAGCTTGAACTGTGTCGAAGTCAGTGTTTGTACTGACTCAGAAAGGAAGTTTTTGTACATGGTGTCATTCCAACAGTTCGATGTCTGTGAAGAAGTTTTAAAGGCCTAATAAGGCCTTTAAATATCCCTCACACCCCATCACGGTAAACAGCATACAACTCAATATCTCAAGCAAGCTTTGGCTGAAGTCATTGTCTTGGTTCCCACCAATCACTTCAGGAACAAGGTCAACTTCTATTTAAATTGAATAACAATATGGAAGATAACTATTCAAATGTGGAATGTTTTGGAAGATGTGGGGCTCAGTAATCAATGGAAAACAGAAACCTATTTCTTTTCTCAACCAAAGAACTGAGAAGAGAGAAACGAAGATAAAAAGCAAGCATTCCTGGCTTTTACTGAAAGGAAATTGGCCCTCTGCAACCTGCTTTATCACCCCATTTTATGTGTATATGATGTGATTTCCAGCTACAGAGATTTTACATATAATAATCAGAAAATGACGGAATAGCTGAGTTTGGAGAGAACCTTTAGAATTTGTCTTAAGGTCCATTCGTCATGGTCCTCCCTGTTTAAAAGAGGGTCAGCTACAACAGGTTGCCCAGGTCCATGTCCAGTCAAGTTTTAAATGTCTCTAAGACTGCAGGGTCCACAGCCACTCTGGACAACCTGTTCCAAGGTTCAACTTCTCTCACAAGAAAAGAAAATTTTTTCTTAATTTTGACTGTATACTCAGTTTGTGCTCACTTTGTGTACCTTTTCTTAGCACTGGGCACCACTGAGAAGAGACTGGCTCTGTCTTCTTTATGCCTTCTCATGAGGTATTTATGCACATTGATCAGAACACCCATAAGCTTTCACTTCTCCAGGCTGAACAGCCCTACATCTTAGCTTCTCGTCGTCTGCCAGATGCTTCAGTCCGTTAATCATCTTTGCATTCTCACACCAGAACCCACTTGTTGCTGTTTTACTGGTGAGCCCACAACTGAACCCGGCACTCCAGATGTGCCCTTACCATTGCTGAACTGAAGGGAATCCACCTCCTTTGACATGGTGGCAACGATCTTCAAATCAACCAAAGATGCTGTTAGCTTTCTTTGCCTCCATGGCATACTATTGGCTCATGTTGAACTTGCAGTCCACCAGAACCCCCAGGTCCTTTTCTGCAAAGCTGTTTTCCAGCCAATAGGTCCCCAGTGTGTACTGAAGCACAGAGTTATTCCTCACTCGTTATATTCCTCACAAGACATAGTATTTCCCTTTGTTGAACTTCATGGATCACTGTTGGCACACTTCTCCAACTTGTCATGATTCCTCTGGATGGCAGCAGATCCAACTGCTCCTCACAGTTTAAGATCATCTGTAAATAAACTGACATGTGCATTCTGTCCCATCATCCAGATCAGTAATTAAAATGTGAAAGTGTTGGCACCAATATTCACACTTGAGGTATATCCCTAGTGAATGGCTTCCAGGTGCAGTTTAAGCTGCTGATAACAACCCTTTGAATTTGGCCATTTTTTCCAGTTTTCAGTTCACCTCATTCTCCATTTATCTAGCTCATAATTCTTCAGCTTTTCTATGAGGAAGTTTTGGGAGAGAGTACTGAAAACCTTGCAAAAGTCAAGATAAAAAATGTCTACTGGTCTACTGGTCTACCTTTACCCACTGAGTTAATTGTTGTCATAGAAGCCTATCAGGTTGATTAAGCATGATTTCCCCTGCATGAATCCTTACTACTTGTAGCCAATTTTTTGTTCCATGCCTGGAAATAGCTCCAAGGATTAGTTGCTTTGTCATATTCCCAGGTATCAGGATGAGCCTAATAGGCCTGTAGTTCCTCAAATCCTCCCTCTATCCCTTCATGAAGACAAGGGTTTTGCTTTTATCCAGTCCTCAGAAACCTCTCCCAGTCACTATGATCTTTCAGAGAGCTAAGTGTGGCCTTGCCATGACATTTGCCAGCTCACACAGCTCTTATGGGTGCGCCCCATCAGGTATCATAGAGTTGTGTATGCCTAGATTTTTCAAATACAACTTAACCAGGTCCTTCTTTCCTGAGGGTAAATCATGATTCCTTTAGACTTTCCCAAGCACCTCAGAGGCCTGGGATTCCTGAAGCTAGGTCTTATTACTAAAGACTGAGGCACTGAGGACATCAGCCTTTTCCATAAACCTCATCAATATTCTCCTGACTTGTTCAGCACTGGACTCACATTTTCACTAGTTTTCCTTTCACTTTTAATATACCTGTAGGAGTGCTTCTTGCTGCCTTTACCAGATTCAGCTACAAGTAGGCTTTGGCTTTCCTAATTCCATCACAGCATACTTGAACACTCTCTGTATTTCTCACCTTGCTTCTACCTCCACTATGCTTCCTCTTCATGTTTGAGTTTTATGAGGAGCTCCTTTTTAACCCATGAAGACCTCCTGACACCTTGGCTTGATTTTCTGAACTTTGGAATGGACTGTTCTTCAGCTTTGCAGAAGCAATCCTTTATAATCAACTAGCTTCCTATGATCTCTCATGGACCACACCCCAATGGATTCCACCAAGCAGGTCTCTGCAAAAAGCAAAGTCTGCTCTTTTGAAATCCAGATCTGTGATCCTGCTTTTTGCCTCATTCCCTCCTGAGCTCTATCATCTCTTAGCCACTACAGTGAAGGCAGCCCCTGACCACCTCATTCCCTAACAATTCTTCCTTGTTTGCAAGTATGAGGTCCAGCAGAGCACTTGCCTCATTGGCTTCTTAATTACTTGTGCCAGGTGATTCTTCAAAACAGAAAATATTTAAGGATCATATGTGTACTTGAATTAAGCCATCCAGCATCCTAGATAATTCAGACACCTCGCATGTAGATAATATAACATAAAGTCATTAATTATTTATCCAGGCTTAGAAAGTATGACCAGTAGGTGCCTGGGCATCCTCTTTTACCTCTCAGGACTATGTTTTATTTTTAGTTGCACATTAGAAAGCACTATTTACATGGCATGTCTTTGTCAAGTGTCAAGTCTTTGTCAATATATATTTTGATTTTGGAGGTAATGTGGCTCCTGAATTTGAGATCATAATTGCCAATATCTTTACTGATCAGCAAAGCAATGTCAGAAAAGTGCAAAAAGAACAATTACAGAATGAAATACGTACACTCCTTAAAGGCTTAAAAGCTAATAAGGGCCTTTTGAAAATGGCTGATTTTTTTCCCTTGTCTTGCCTGATCTTCTTCCTCCTGCCATGTATATAGTAGGAAGGCTGGGGTTGCTGGGACCCCAGGGAAGAGTTTAATGAATAAGTGTCCTGTGTTCTACATTATATGAATCCTGCCTTAAAAAAAAAAAAAAAAGAAAAGAAAAAAAAAATAAAAAAATTATTAAAGTTGATGAGCTATAGATTTGAAGTCTTTCTTTCCACTCACACGTCTTGAAAAATAAGATTAAAGACAAAATAACCTCAAGAGAAAATTAATAAAACTATCCTCTTGCAGTTTGGATAAAACGTAAGGGCTAGACTTTGAAGAGCTGGTGTCTAACACATACTCCAAAATTTAGACTGAGATTCCTTAGTTCTGATTTTTTCTCCAAGCAATGAGCTCTCAGCATTTCTTACTAAAGAGGACAGAAATTTCTGAGGGCTGATATGTCTTGAAAAGTGGGTCTTTTAAAAATGGGTTCAACATCTTATTTCAGAGGTAACTGAAACACTGATTTAAATATGAGGCCTGAGGTTTATTTCTGCAACAGATCAAGTGTGAATATATCCTTTGCATTGGGTCACTCCTAGCTATATCCTTTAGTGCCATGGTGTGAGATCAGGACTAAAGTGGATGAGAGAGGGAGTGAAGAAGGGACACTTTAAGTGTTCATCTTAGAGATTTTAGAATCTCTTTTCCTCTCTGTGCCACCTTGAAAATCTGCACTTTATTTAAAGATTTAGTTAAATATTTGTAAATTGTAGTGCACATTTCTTCTTACCCTTGAGTCTTTGAGCGGTCGTGTGAAAAAAAGATTTTACAATAGTTCCCATATTCTTTACAGGGTTGAACCCAGCTGTAATGCTTCGGTGTAGTAATTCATCCTTAGTGACCTTGATATTTAAATAAATCTGGCTGACCTATAAAACAAAAAATACTCTTAGAGTATCTCTTCTAAGATTATACTAGAGCAAACCCTATAGTCTTGGTGACTGCTGCTGACAAGGCCAACACACACAAAAATGATCCTAACTCTGAGCAGCTGTATCTCTGTGTATCAGGGTGACAAATTTGATGAGATTTGTTATGAAATTATGAAAGGCTAGAGCAACATGCCAGGAAGAACCATATTCATAGCTGCAGAAACCCACAAAGGATACCAGACAATACATCAGGCAACTGCATACATATAAACAGAGGGTCAATACTACAGAAAAGCTTTTTAAACCACTATAGAAGGATAAAATAGCAGGTGTTTTATAACCAACATCCTGGCAGGACTATGGTTCTGGGGCCTGTACAGCATTCATTCGTTAGGATGCTTCCTCTCAATAATTTATATTATATTGGCTGTTTGATTCTTGGCAATGCTGGGTAACATGTACGGATAGGCTGAGCCAGTATAATTCATACAGTGTAAGAGGTTGTTTGTGTTTTTGTCAGGCTTGGCCTTGCTCTGATCCTCACCCTTTCTGCCTTCCTAGTTCTCTAACAGCGATTGAGCTCCACATTTCTGAACATGAAAATGAACTATATTTTCTATGAACTGCATGTTTAAACATTTGGGAGTTTGTGAAATGCACTGCCACTTTTTTAGGCGGCACTTATACAGCACATTAAGAAAGACAGACACTGTGCTTTCTTATGAAAGGTTACTTCTTCCTTGATATGTCGCTTAGCAAACATAAGAAGGATTTTGTGGATGTGCATGAAACAAGGCAAAGCGGCAACAACTGTGACTTTAGCCAGTTCCACTGCCAAAGTCCTAGCAAAATTATTCATTCTCAGATAAATCTTTAATTGGTTCCCCTCTTAATGCTATTTCTGGACCCCAGAGTCCTTTCTAAGAAGCCTCGGTGGAATATTTTTCTTCATTTTTAATTAATTATCTGCAATGTAAATTAATGCACAATAGCATTTCCTTTTTTTTTTTTTTTTTTTTTAAGTTAAGAGGAAAGCATTTTCATTGTAAATTAATAAATTAAGATTCCTTCATCAACAATTTTCCCGTGGCTAAGCTACATCTTTTCTGTTGTACAGCTCCAGACTTTCCTTCATGATGTTGCTCTGCAGCAGTAAAGAAAGAAACCACCACTTCGCAATGCTAAGCACTCCAGTGGGAAACACAAACAGAGTGCATAAACCAAAGCATTCATTTCATGGGATTTTATTAAAAGGTTTCACCTTTAAATTGAGCTGTCATACGCTGCTGGGAAACTTTTTACCACAGTTTATTTTAACTATGTAAAAAAACATTAAAGGAATGAAAATTCTGCAGTTTTTCATATAAAAGGTGTGACCTCTCACACACTACCAGCAAGCTATAGTGCATTTAATCATATTGGTTGGAAAGCAAAATCATGCCGAATGTATTTTTTATTTTTTGCTCCCTCTCAATTCTTAGAAATGACCCCAACCTTGTTAACATGCTACAGATTTCTGTGTATCTCTACAGCAGGCTCTTTGGAGTTCACTCAGAGAAAACTACAGTGCATGATTAAAAGATATCCTCTAGATGAGAAGGACGTTCAGTAATTTATAAATCATTCATTTGTGACATAGCTTTATACAGCTTTTCAAGGAATTGCATTAACTGCTTTTGCAGTTTCCTCAAATGTTGCTTTCAGTAGACAGTGTCATAGGTCATTACCAGTTTTTCCCTTATGTAAGCAATTCCAACTTTCTATTAAAAATACTAATTTCCACCCCACTACAGTATCTTTTGAAGTAGCATGTATATTAAAAAAAAAAAGTCACAAGTTGCTTTGAAATATTAAAGGAATATATTTAAGTGAAGGGCTTTCAGGCAGGTTGTTTTTCTGTATTCCTGATGTCAGAAAGATTTTAGCCCACAAAGTCAATAGTAAATTTTATTAAAGTCATTATTTTCCTGTTACAGGCCTTGTGCTTTAAATAAACTATAGCTGACAATGCTATCTTACACACTGTCATGCTGTAAAACAGCCTTTCTTTATTACCACAGGGACAACTCATTTAGAACTTTGAAAGTGTTTTCACACTGGAGTTGCTCATTTGTGGTGCTGGCCGATGGCTGTTCTTGACAAATACCTTTTATAGCTGGAAATTTCTCCTTTCTTCTTCTGAAGATACAGGGGATTAAAAAAAAAAAAAAAAAAGAATTTGCAATCCCAACATTTTCCTGTTTTGAGATAAATACTCTACCCCCGACACTGGAGACATCTCAATCTCAAGCTTGAAAAGTCTCATCCTAACCCAAATTTTTCTCAATTCCTCTGATGCAAATTGAAGGTAGCTCCAAGTAAATAAAAAGAAGCAATTCCTGTTATTCTTATGTTGTTATTTGATTAATATTATAGTCATGGGCCCCTGGCTGAGGCTATGATTTCCCAAGACTGTTGTTTTGATAGGAAGGCCAGCACAAGAAATTTTTGCCTTCTCCCTCTCACCGTACTCACCTCTTTCCTGCTGCAGGACTCTTTCCTAAATGAGACTGGCAGAACTATTTACAGGACATTGGTTTTGGGTTTGGGTTTTTTTTTTTGGTAAAATTTCTATTGTAAGCTTTGATCAGTTCAGTTTGCCTTTTTACCGCATGGTCCTACATGAAGTGGCACACCTAGGGCTCAAGCCAGGGGTGAACTAAGATGAAGTGGAAATAGGTGGCCAGTGCAGGAGAAGAGGTTTTTTGAGAAGGTTTTGCTGTTGCTGCTGTGTTCAGTTTTCTGGCCCTGTAGGCAAAGGCACGGGGCCTGTCCCACTGTGGATCATGCTGCAGGGCAGTGCGACATCCATCCCTGCTTGCTGCAGGGAGTCCACATGAAACATGAAGTTAAGCATGGGTGTTAGTGTCCTGACTCTGATCCCTACCAAGCAAAAGAGATAAAGGTGGGAAGAGATGGCATAGGCATTTTAATGTCTTCTGACTCCCAGTTTCCTACCGTCTGCTTAAGCAAAATAATATTTTTAAGGCTACCAGAGTATAAGTAAGAATAGGTTTTTGCTCTTTGCATTGGATATATCCACTTGCTCTTCATGCAAAATGTCTATTTTCACCCCATGAGAAGCAATGTTCTTGACTGCCTAACTTAGCTCCAGGCCTTCATCACAGAGCCATCCTTCCTGCTCCCAGAACTTTTGTCAGCTGTTGTTATCATGCAAATAGGACTACAGCCAGGCCAATTTTGTAAATTGTCCAGATGAATAAGTTATATGAGCAAATGTTGCTTGAATTACAGATGGATGGCTTGATCTTTGTATTTTGCTGTTCTGAATATATTTCTATGAATTATACTGTCTACTTTGATATCTGAAAAATGAACGTTTTCTCTTTAAACCTATGTTAAAACAGTGCCGTTAGAGTAATCCAAATGCAGAGTTGGAAAACACCATATGAGATATCTAGTTGATCTGTCTCCACCGCAAGGGAGTAACACTGCCTAAAACCTACCCCAAGTGTTTATCTAAGCTTGGTATAACCTCCTAACTAAAAACCTTTTCCCTCTTCAAAGTCACCTTTGAAGCAAATTAAGCCATTTTATTCTTGATGCCCACCACCTCCCACCCCTTTTTGTGCTTTGGGGAAAAAGTGAGTGCTACCTTTTTGTAGTGACATTTTATATATTGAATATGAATTTTTTACTTTCTGATTTCCAAACTGCCCAAGCTACCCAAGCCCAGGCTTCTCTTACAAGTCACAGTCTCTAACAGTTCAGTGTTGCTAAAAGCTCCATTTCCCTTTTCTCCTCAATACCCCATCTCAAAATCTTCCCTCACCATGTATCAGCACACATACCCATATGATCTCTATTATAGCATGCTTAAAAAGCACACCAGAAAACAAGCCTAGCAAAACCAGCCTGATAGCTTTCCACTGGGCTATTAAGTTAAAGTGGCTGACAACAGACTAGTAAAGATCAAAATCAGTTCAACAGAGTGGATGTATCGCACAGCCCTGAGTAGGAAAGAGCTGTGAATTAGGGATGGTGAAGGTGACAGCAGGCTGTTTGGATGGCTCTGGTGCCCACAGACCTACAGCCTCAGAGCACAGATTAACACTAAATTTTATTTGGCACAGCTGAAGGCTGCTGCTGAGAAAGCCAGTGCTTCTCTCCCCTTTTCACACTGCTGTGTTCCCATCTTTTCTTTTAGGGCTGGATCAGTGAATCAGGAACCTTCATGATCTGATAATTTGATGGGCTAGGTTTCCATCAAGCCACTAATGAGCCTCACTCATAGACTCCTATGCACTGGATCAGATGTGAATGAAACAGGAGGAGCCAGTGAACAGACATGGGACTTTCTTTTGGCAACAGTCACAGTTGATACAGATTAAACAATAAACAAGATAGGACCATATCCTTCCTCTTATATGTGCTGATTGACTCCAATCTGTCTATAACTTTGTGTGAGTGTGATACCCCTTACTGCAGCTGCTACTTCAGAAGAAGTCTTTTCCACTCCCAGTGAAACTTCCAGGAATGTGATTTCCCTTGGGTAAAGTAAGGGCACAAGAGTCTTGACACAATATAGAAGCTTAGTATTCATTCTCAGGTCATAATATTTCAGTTGTCTAATTCAGAAGCAGTAACTATCCTGCTTTATTCAGTTAGTCAACAAAAATACTTCAACTCAAATAGTAGCAATCAGATTAATATTTCATAGATTAGAGTATGCCAAATCACAAATACTGAAAGACACCATTAGAAATGGGAAGCTCCTCATGGAAAACTCTCAGATGGAGAGGGAGACTAAATGAGTCTTGAGTCCATTGCTGTGAATATTCTCAGTGGTGTGACCACTCCAGTCACCTTTTTTCCCAAGAGATTTTCTTACTTGTTGATTGTACACTTTTAGGAAATGTTCCAAACACAAAGGTTATAAATCTACCACTTGTCAGCTTAGGCTTTATGTAGAACATGCATCTGGTGCTCTGTTAATGTCCCAGAGCTTGTGATTCTTGACAGAGGATATGTATTTGTAGGTACCAAACCAGAAGGTCACATTTAGAGTCTGAGTCCATGTACTGTACTCATGATTTATAATAAATATTCTCTCCTGGGTCACCTGTGGTTTAATTTGCTGCCTGTTGAATGGACTTGTTTTGTATGATAGAGCTTAAACACACATCAATAATTTTTTAGCTGTCTAGGTATAGCAGCAGTATTCCAGAAATTATAGTTTGAGCCCCCTTGTTATGGTGATAAGCGCTTACTTACTTAGGAAGTGCTTATTCGTGTTATTGTGTTGCAGTTCTTCTCCTGGACATCAACAGGTATTTTTCCCCTTCAAGCTGTGGATTTCTGTAGACTAAAATGCTCAGGAGTGTTAGCTATCTGCTGCAGAACCATCTGTCCCACCTGCAGAACTGCCCAATGATTGTTACAAAGACAAAAGACATACAAAGGCTGTTTCAAATTCTGACTTGATTGTTTCAATATATAGCAGTAGATATCCAGCTCATTTACTTGACATATTACATGATATTGCATTTAGCAACTAATTTTGCTAGGTCTTCTTGTCAGAAGCTGAGCTTTTATTCCCTCTTCCCCCCACAGTAGTGTCCCTCATGCTTCATGTAGCTAATGCAGATTCTATCAAACAGCATGATTTGTGATGTTTGTGTGTTACTGTTTACTTAAAAGTGCTAAAACCACCTTTTCTTATCAACAGGAAACTTTCAAGATATTTAAAAGCATGCCTTTAAACCTTCTGGCAGCAATAAAGCAAAAATGGCAGGTGGCTGTATGAGAGAAGAGGGATATGTTTATACTAGAACTAACTAGGGATGGAGGGACAGAATTATACCATATACAGTGGGCTGGAGTTTCATCTCCTTTACAAAGGTGCAAATCCAGAGTAATACGCTGTTAATACCAATGCTTTAAAAAAAAAGTCAGATTTTATCTCAACATGTGTATATAATATCAGACTGTATTTGCTCTGAAAAGAAATGTATTAAATTTGTTTGGGTGAGGAAGGACAAACAGCTGGTTCTCCCATTTTCCTGCTGAACCAGGCTTCAGTGTGCATTTGTTTGGTTGCCAGTGTACCACCAAAAAGCACATAAGTGATTTGAGCTCCTGCATTTCTTAGTTTATGAAGCTGAAACTTCTCAAGTCTATAACACTGCTTAGATGCTTTATTGTTTGGATACACCAGTGTATATTGTGCTTAACTGGAATAAGGACTGTAAGGGAAATTAGGCTTATCTGGTCTCCGATTTGGCAGTCTTTGAATCACAAAGGATTAAAATGCCTCAGAACTGGTAACATTTGAAAATTGTTTCCTTTATTCCTGTAGCTGGCTGTTGGAAAGGAAGAGGCATCACACTTGTTTTGATGCTAAAGGCCCCTTCTGTTACAAAATGATTGTCCTTGGTTAAAAAATAAAATAAAAGTTCCCCTAAAGACTTGAAAGGCAGTAGTTTAACAAGCTACATTACTTCAACTGTTTTTCTCCCTCTGTCTTTTCCATCTAATAGACTCCTTGGTGTTAGTGACCAGAGTGACACTGGAGGCAGCAGGCAATGACACATTACAGGCATTCCTCTAACTGACTTTTATCCAGTGACTTTGAGTGCAGGTGCGAGCTGAATTGTGCAAGGTAGCTCAAATTCCCTCTCTCTGATTACAGTCTTTCCAGGGGGTCAGCTGCTTATGAAGAATATCCATTATTTATACCTTTCAAGAGAATTACATCAGCAGGAACATATGTATTCATGTAATAAAGCTAGAAAGTACCATGCAAAGCCACGCTGCTTTAAATATGCATGTGAAACACAGTAAGCCAAGTTCTGTATTGACTTGTACCTCTCACACCACCGACTTCGGCAGAAGCACACTGCCTGTAAGCCAGTAAATTTGGCTCAGCAAACCTTATGTGTGCCTGATTCAGCTATCATGGTTAGACATACAATTGTGTACCCATGTGTGATGTGTAGATACAGGGGTTCAGTCCCTCCTTTATCTGCTGGTATCAAGAACGATGTGTGGTGACATGCTTTCTTCCTGGGCCTGGCTTGAATATCACTAATCATGTATTATATGTAAACACAGGGCAATCTGCATCCTTCCA
This sequence comes from Psittacus erithacus, assembly GCA_009867235.2. Taxonomy (NCBI): domain Eukaryota; kingdom Metazoa; phylum Chordata; class Aves; order Psittaciformes; family Psittacidae; genus Psittacus; species Psittacus erithacus. The sequence goes on along the minus strand of WYDI02019062.1, from coordinate 21,227 downwards.
GGAGATGAGGTGAGTCTCTGTCAAGGACTACATTCACATATTGTGGGGATTTAGTCTCTGCCAGCTGATCAACAGACACCTTGGCCTTCATTAAAGAAATCAAATTTACATCTCCAGAAGCAGTGGGAACTTAAACGTTGTTTCATCCCGATCTCTGGCTCTGAGCTGTGGCACTACTTATCCTGAGCAACTACATTCCTTTTTGCAAAATTAAGTAATTGCGCTTTCAGGGCAAGTCCCTTTCCTTCTTCAAGGAAGAAACTGCATCACATTAGCTACCAATCAGCTTCAAACCTTTCATTTTGGAGTATGCTCAAAAAGAGCCTAGCCAGAGAGAAAACTGGAATCAATACATTAGGCCAACACAATCTGCATTTCAGGCCAGCATGTAGGGAGAGAAATGGCATTTGTGAGACTGATGGCCAGCGAACTGCTGTTTCTGGGCACAGAGCAGACTTATCCTCAGTCTCCTGGTTATGTCTGCAGCAATCGACCCAGGGACATTATGAGAGTAGTTTGCATGAGGGTAAATCACTTTAACTGTTGCAAGTCCTGTTGAGAGGTACATCCAAACCTCCATCTTCTCATGCGTCTAATAGTGAATTCCTCCAAGGATCAATTTTATTTGTACCCTTTCCACCATCTAATGCAGTCTGGAAGAGAAAGAGTTAAAATGTGACGGACAAGTGCTAACAGATTGATGCATATCAAGCAAGTGGGAAAAACATTTGCATGCTCCAGAAACTAAGGGAGTGCTAAAAGACAGTGATAGCATAAGTGAGATTGAAGAAATAGACATGCTCCCAAAACTGCCATTCCTATGGGCTGGATAAAAGGTAAGGTTTCTGGTGAGTGACAGCTTTCTTTAAATTTCAGTCCAAACTGAAAATACATAGGTACTTTTAAGCTGTGATCTTGATACCACAAAAACATCTACTGGCATACAGGTATGGCTGTTGCTTTATACTGGACAAACATTTTTTTCACTGGAAAGTCTGCAACTGTCTCCAGTCCACAGCTGGAATTATTCTCATTTCCAGGAGGCATGATAATGATAAATTTCAGTTAGATTGAAATTGGTCCAATTTCAATGTTCAAGCATTTCATATTGGATACTAAAATGTAATAATTTCAAATAAATTCTAAAGAGGTTGGCTTCATATGTGCAGTACACAAATAGAAAATCCCTATCAACAGCATTTACAGAACTGGAAATCTTTCAGGATAAACCCTCTGAAAGTTAAAACAGACATCAGGCTACACTTCTGGATGGAAGACTTCCACAGCTTTATCCATACAATACACTCAGAAGCCAAACTTTCAAAGCTTCAGTAAAAGGATCTAAGGTAAGACTATATTGATAGCCCTATACATTAAAAATACAATATTTACTCTCCCTTATGGTATTAGATTGGAGTCTTTATCATACACTTAGAAAAAAAGTGGTAAGTCAAAGCCCTCTCATCAATGGCATTTTAAAGAGAATTTCCAGATACCTCCTAAAACCAGACGAAAACCTTTCAACTGATCTTCACATAAGAGACGTTACCACATTTATATTACTGATCCAGTGTCATTCGGTATTTGTCTTTCATCCTGATGTGGTCTTTTGGAAGTCTTATGATTTCAAAATTCAGGTAGTTGAAATTACTTGTTTTCCTGCTTCCTTTGGAAGTTTGGTCATAGTAGACAATCATGTCCAATTGAGCCACCATTTTCTGACTCTGCCTTCCATCTTTTCACTCAGTCTTTCTGATAGCAACCCTCTCTTGCCACCCATCTATCTCCTTGTAGCACCAAGAGCCCTGGCTCATGCATAGTTTCACTAAAGAGATTCCACATTCACACCCCTCTTCTGCTGACTTTATTCAACATTTGTAGTAATCTTCTCTGACCTTCCTGAAGCCTGCCAGCTTCCCGTTCCCATAACATGCTCAAAATACCTCTGGTTAATGTAGCTCTTCTGATCCCTAATTCTGACTGTAGGACAGTATATGTAGATCTCCCTGTAGCTTCACCTCTTTTATGCTGATTTAAACTTATTCTCAAAAACTTTGCTCCTAACTGTCTCCAATTTCACACTTGCTTGGTCATAATTTTATTGCCATGTGTGATGCCAGTCTCAGTAATCAAAGACCATAGATCTTTTCATATCTACTATATTTCATGTTGCCTGTTCATAGTGCATATAGATGACTATGTCATTATAGTTCACATTATGTTAATTAATGTTGATGTAAATTTTTCATCTCAAAATTCTCTTCTATTGTGACAGCTATAGGAATTATCAGAATTGACGGTTGCCCATGGGCAGCCAATCTGACCATTAATATTTCCTAATTTTACACGTTTGAATAACTTATACAACCCAACTATGTGACTTCATGACATAAAAACACAAATGTGCTTTTCCTTCCAGACTTCTGTGATTATAATGCAAAACAGAAAGTGAAAAAACATTCCATATATTCTCATACTGTGTGTAAAATCATTTACTATGTTTTGTCCCAGGGGGGATTGTAAATTCATTGAGAAAGAGATGTCAATACATAATTCACAGCACTTAGCACAGTGAGGTATCAGTCTTATTTCAACATCTGATTTTCTTACATAAATTGCTTTAACTAGTCTAGAGAACCAAGGTTCAGATGCTAAAATCTGCCTAATTATGTGGTCTAATTTTCTTAACAACTGAATGCGCAGCATCTCTTCTTGTATTGTTGTCATATATATGTGCTTTCATATATGCTGTGTGATGCTAAGCAAGCAGTTTTATGTTTTGTAAATATCTGAAAAATGGGTGTATTTTGATAGATATATTAGAGAATCTTAAGGGATTACTAATTCGTGTACATAACCTTCTAAATGATTAGGTCATTTAGGATCAAGAAGCCTCTCTAACTAAAGCATCAGTTTGTACTGAGCGTTGCATACTCTTTGTATTGAAAATGGCACATATCTGTTGTTTATTTTAGACTAGTTACCTTTAAAGAAGCTATATTCCTTTAGTGAACTGTTGGGGGTGGTGAGGGAAACAAGTCTAAGGAGGCATTACTGGATTATTCCCTCTTCTAGGACAGAACCTGTTTGTATAATCAGAGATATGCCTTAAGTGGTCTTTAAAGAAAGTCAGATTTTGTTTAAAAAAGGGGAAGGAGGAGGCTTCATTAACTAGACTGACAGGCTCCATAGATTTCTCAAGTGTTTAAATTAAGGATTGTGGGTTCTTGAAACTTGACAAGGAAAGCGGGATTGTCACTGCTGGCTGTCTGAACCAGAGGTAAGTGTAGATTAAGCTTTTCCTATCTCTATTATAAACATATTGCTCCTGTTCTCAAAAGTTGAGTGAAATAGAAAAGAGACTATTGTTTTTTATTATTAAAAATAAACTACATCTTTAAAGTGTCAGCTAAAATTCTAAAGTACTAACAGTGCTCAGATGACATTATTATTCTAGTGGTAACTATTTGGCACTTGACACAAATTCCTTAAAGAAATAAAATTGAAATTAATCATACCTGGACACCTAGAACCAAATTATAAGAGCACTCATGATGAGCATGGCATGCTTTAAAATATGTTCAACCATTTACGTGATTTCTCTAGAATTTTTTAATGTATCTTGGTTTAACAATAATGTTGAATTCATGCATTGTGTGGCATGTTTTCTGGAAGACCAATTCTTGCATAGTGCAAGCCTCTCTTCTTGTTTTTATTGATGTAAATATGAAAACCAGCATGAATTTAGGATGTATTACAAAAAAAGATTACGTGTTTCTTTAAGATGCACTTGGGAAAAGTAGGTTTTGGTGAACTGGCAAGAGTAGATGTCTCCTGAAGCAAAGCTTGGTCAAACCATGGTTTATGCAGGCTTTGCATTGAGAGCTGGAGAAGTTTCCTTTGACTGCTTGGTCCTACTCAGGGTTCATTAAAACAGTCATTTTGTGTCCAGTACAATTATTGATACAGAATTATAAACTAACCAGGCAGTTGTTACAGACTTAGATTTCATTGACCAACATGGATGTCAGAGAACATACAGGTGGTTCAAAGCAAATAATAGATCCCTCTCAAATTGACACTGAAATGGTCTCATGCCTTCATCACGTGTCTCACCCAGCATTGCTGAAGATACTGGGAAGTAGTTATGTTTGTTTATGCCCCCTCTTGCCTGGCAGAAAGTTGTAAAATCTGCAAGAATTCTTTCAAATTTTTTCCCCAAGAAATAATTATGCCCGTGCACCACAGTTTTTATAACAATATCCTGTTTAAATTCATCTACTCACCTCCTACCTTCAGGATGAGAACCTGTTCATTTGGTGTTTTTTTATTTTTTAAGAAAAAAAGGTGTATGTTTTAGATGTTCATGGGTCTGATAACTTCTTGCAGAGAACACCTTATTTGCATGCTTTTCTTAGAAAGTGCCCAAAGCAAATTAAACATGATGCTTAAGGAGGTCTGTACCATGCACATACACTTGATTTCATAATCACCCCCCAAATGCTTCTATTTCTTTCAGTAGGGGAAAACATGCTTTGACTGCTTCTGTCACCTGGCTAAAGAATAAAAAAAAAATAAATAAAAAAAAAGTTACTGTGTGCAGTTAATATCGAACAGCAGCCATCTCCAGATGATCCCTGCTGCATCCAATTTCTGCCAAAATGCTTTCTGTTAAACCTCCATCAAACAGACACACGGCGCACAAAAGAAAACCTCATCACCAAGGGAAACTAATCCACTGGTGCGCAATGTAAGCCTGTCAACTTTTTATTATAAGAAGTCATCACTCATTTCAGTGAAGATTAAAAGTATGACTAAATTGAGAAAATCCTCTTAGCCATTCGGAATTTTAATAGAGGAGAAAAGGGGGTGAGTAAAATTTAAACTGTATGTGCGTGTGTGCCTATATATCTATCTATGAATGTGGTGTGTATGAATCAAATATATAAAATTACATATATATCTCCACATACAAGTTGTATTTATATATATATATACAGTGGGAGAATGAATGTTGGAAATAAGATGCTTAGAGCTGTCCCCTCATCGCCCCACAAAAATAGACTACCAAAAATTCATACATAAACATGTAGCCTTGTAGTACGTTTTCTCAGTTACCACAGACAAACAGTTTCTGATTCAGACGAGCTTAAGAGATAAGAATGGAAAATGAGTCCTCACAGCTTTAATTACATCACCACTGGCAACAAGGTGTTACCGTGGCAGAATGACAATTGCTTTTACTCAGAGTATGGATTCAGGGTCAATATGCTATTTCATCCTAGTACACCACAGCAGATGAGCACCATGTTGTTTCTATATTGGCCTTGCACTACTTTATCCCTGCAGGTAAAGTTGGTCTGATGTGCAATTAGAATTACAGATATGTATTTAACTAGTGCTTGCTTTTGCAAATTATGGTGAAGACTGTAAGTTTCACTTCAGCTGTCATTGAAGATGTGGGTAATCTTTTGCATTTAGAGACCATAATCATCTTCCCATTCCAAAGATTTAGCTGTCGTTAAAGAAGAATTACTGCTGTAGTCACTTTAAAGTTTGAAAGTGATTAGATGTTATCTTCAAAGCCTTTAGCTGCTTATTCAAAATAGTCAAAAAAACTTTAAAGTTACATAACTCCTGGCAGCCCTCCCCCTGCTCCCCCAGTCACTGCCTCCTAAGTTTGCCTATTGATACCCACATTTACAGAAATAACTTGAAGAGCTTAACAGCAGGATTTATAAGGCAGCATCAGGATAAATGGCCAGGTTTCACAAAAAACAAACACATATGCACCTGAAGTTAAGTAGTCTACTACCAAGAAGATAAACTGCAACTGAATCTTACCTTATTGCACTTATACAGGCACCAACTGGCAGTAAACTGAGTTGAAATTCTTTCTGCAAATCACTGAGGGCTGTACAACCAGGCAACCTGCCTCTTAGAGCATAACCGAACAGTGATGCTGACACCTTTGGGAGAGGCAGGGAAACCTGTCAGCAATTTCAGCATCTCCTGGTCCTTTGATTAAGCCTTTTATTTTTTTTTTTTTTTTTTTTTTTTTTTTTTTTGTTTTTAACCCTTTTTCACTTTTTATTAACAGTTTTTTTGAAGGGGAACACGCCCGGTCACTTTTACCATTTTACAACGCCTAATTCCT
>WYDI02019062.1:0-15060 GCA_009867235.2 Psittacus erithacus | reverse complement strand
CCTGGCCTTTTTTTTAAGCCTTTTTTTTTTTTTTTTTTTTTTTTTTTTTTTTTGGCTTGCTAAACCTTTTTGCTATTCAAGTAGACTGATTTGCAAGGGGTAGACAGCCAGTGAACTGCTACTGCTTTCAAAGCCTACTTTACTTTCCGTAACCTTCCCTTCCATCCAATGAAAAGCAACTGTGGCCTTTTACTAAGTAAATGAGCAAATATTTTCCCAGTGTTCACCAGGTTAGATCCCCATTTAATTAAACTGGCTCATTATGTCCCTATCTGATTAGCAGAGTAGAATCAATTATTCAATGCACAAACATGGCTGCAGGAGCTAGAGGTGTATACAGAGCTGTTCATTTAATTCCAAGGACACTAATTAGGTACAAAGCAAGCAATAACTTTAACAATTGCAGGCACAAGCATACATGCAGTACAGGACAAGGGGAAAAAAACAGGCCTTCATTTTCTTAATAAGCTGGATTCTCTTCCCCCCTAACAGGGTCAAGAAAAAACAGAAAGCCAGAGAGGATGAAATGTAGATCAAGAAAGCTAAGCATCCAGGAAATAACCCTTGGGATTTGCATATGTAATAGTGTGCTGCTACTTTTGTACTTTATAATCAAACAGTAGGCAATTATCCAAATTATTGACAGCAGATTTCTCATTTCAACTGCAAATTAAGGCCATTAATAAAGCTTTCTAATGCAAAAGTGACTAATTAACTAATGGAATGGAACTCTGAAGCCGTGATATCAAAACCAGTCCACCACATATTGTGGAAACACAGGGGAACTAATTAGTTTAATTATCAAAACAGCTAATTAAAATTACACAGTTGCCTAATTAGTTCTTTGCGTTTTTTCTCTGGTTTAATTGACAGGATGGAGTTAAATAGGTAACTGGTCTCAAAGAGGGAAAGGGAAAAAAGAAGGGGAAAAAATGTGAGGACTAGCTTCTGCTGAATATTTTAGCTGATGATATCTCATTCGTGTGGCAGACTGGTAACAGGAAAATAAATGACTCTCATCCTTTTGGTAAGCAACTCCAAATTTTCTGGACATAAATCTGACCTCAGAGTAAGCTATCTAAACAGATTTTCATGAAGTTAAAAGGTTTGGATGTCTTAATGCATCCAAAGGGTCAGGGCCGGCACATAATTTTGGGAGGACAGTTAGGAGTTTTTCTTTCAGGAAGTTAATTTTTCTCTTTGTTTTATTTATACCTTTCTGTATGTGTGGTGTTATAGTCATTGTCAAAGGACAGGCTAGTGAACAGTAGAACACAACATACTTCAGTGTCTCATCAGAGGAGCCTCAAACAAAGGGAAATAAAATACGAAGTTTTGCTATCTGAGCCTCAGAAGGTTCAAAGTTCAAGTCTGGCTCTTATCTACGCTGCCTAGCTCCCTTGTCTGCAAGGTAGAACTGGAAACCTTGAGAGAAAAAAAATGTTAGCCTAATCAATGCTTGTAAAACTTGCAAAATATCTGTGCTTCATTCATAGCTCAGCCACTGTTTTGATATGTCTCTATTCCAGCAAAAATATTATTTCTTTTTTGTCTGTTTGTATTATTTTCCTCCATTTATGCCAGAAAGTTTAAGCCTAACCAAAACTGCAGTAAAGCTAGTCTCAGGTCAAGCACTTGCTCATGCTTCTGCTTCTACCAAGTTTATTAATGATTTTAATAGAAAACTGGGCTGCACTGATGTTAAAAAAATAAATAAAGTCATAATGGACTTATTAAATTAAACACTAGCATAGTGAAGACCAGGATTCCCGGTTGTGAATAAGGCTGAAAATACAACACAGCATTATTTAGTTACTTTCTTAAACTTGGAAAAGCACAATGGAAAGAACTAAAGCTAAAAATAGGCAAGCAGCAAGGGGTCCAATTCATAAAGAAGCAAGGAGGATTTTCCATGTTTGGCTTGATTTGTTGTGGCTCAGCTACTCCATCAAGCCATTTTGCATAATTACCTAGATAGATATTTCCTATGCTTACTTGCAGTTCACCAGAAGAAATAATTACTCTAAGTATTTCTTGCATTTAAATCATGCTTGCCCTACTTCTTGAACAATAAGGGGAATAAAACTTGTTTTTACGAAGCAAGTCCTTTATCAATGTTGCCAAAAAATGAGAGCTCACAGTAATTAGGCATGAAGTTTATAAAGATTACAGAAGGACAAACAAGAATCTCAGTGTCAGAATACCAAAAATTTAGATAAGGACATGGAGGAAATCAACATGAATGTCCTGAAATGCATACTGAAATCTTCCTCGTAAGGGAAGATTTCAGTATGGGTCATTGAGCACCGGGCACAGAGACAAGGGTGAAATGAGCTGTGGGGTGAGGAATGTTCCTGGCTAGTGGAGGCAGAGAATGGAAGGGTTCAGCTTTGAGGTGAGATAGCAGATCTCAGTTATGATCAGTGTTGATACCTATACTGATGAAAAGCTGAGATCCTGAGTGAAGGGAGAAAGAGGACTTTTGGGTCCGATTCCCACACAGGATCATGTGGGCAAATGAAATCTAAGTTACTGTTATCATACCCTTTCTATCTTTTTTTCAGCAGAAGAAGACAACAGAGGCTAGAAATGCTCGTAAAGCACCTAGCCTGAGGCCCTCGGATGGGAAGGAGTGGGTGAGTGCTTGGAACTGCTCATTAATTCATTTAAGCTTGGTTCTAACTCCAGTCTGTGTGTTTTTGGGGTTATTTTTCTTGCTCTGAACTTGGAAGTGAGGAGGAAAGTAAATGCAAGTGTTACAGTGGTGAAGTTAGGTGAATGGTATATTGTATGAGATGCATTTTGTCACAGTATGGAAGAAGTAAGTAGCTTGCTTGCAGAGGAGATATGCGAAGTGCCCAGCAGCAGGGCAGTCCATGTGAAGAGAATTCACTGTGGCAAAGGTGAAGGCATTTTCGGACAGCCAAAGGAGATGTGGCTTTTGTTTTGTGGTGTTGTGCAGGGCTGGTTTGTGCACTGGATGGCTGAGATGAACCAGGGACAGAACAGCCAAGTGTGAGGATGTGTCAAAGCACTCTAAGAGGTGTCCAGAGAAAGCCTGCATCCATCATAGGTAGGTATGAAGATGAGGGCTGTAATATCCAAAAAACCCGCACAAACTCAATTAGGCTGTCTGAAAAAGTCCCTTACTGTAGAAAATATGGGCCTTGCTAAATGCTATTGTCTAATACCCCAGTGCCAGGCAGCCAACCTCTAAGGGCACCTCTAAGAGTAGCAACAGCCTTGGAAAGACACAGTCCACTTGCACTAACACACATCTCACTTTTCTTGACCTATTGGCACAACCTGCCGTGCTAACATGGTGCTGCAGCTTCTCCCACTCTTCCTAAACGTGGAGCATGTGATAAGGAATGCAGAGAGCTGATGTAGCTTGGCTCTCACTGAGAGAGGAATCTCAGCTTGCCAGCAAACACCCAGCAAACAGAACACAGTGGGTCCTGCATTTGCATAGATTTACACAAATTTGCATACCGGTGTGCGAAGAGAGCAGCTGGGAAAGAGGAACAGAAAGACTCCAGAGTTTTGCTGTTTTAAAAGACTGTTCCCCTCAAGCACTTAATTATTTAACCCACCCCTTCTTCCTCCAATCTGCTGTTCGCTCCGTTTGCTGAGGAATTAGGAATGGACAGCCAGCCCTGCTTGGTGCAACATCCATTGGCTAAACCAAAAATCAGACGTCTGGATCATGGTCTTAGGGCATGTTCCCTGTTGGCTGTGATCCTTGCTCCTGTAATTAAGTTCAAAATGTTTTGTGCATTTTTTTTCCCCCCAAAGGCTTTATGACTTTGTGAAATAGGAACTTCCTTTATTTTAGGACAATCTTTTGCATACTTATGGATGCCAGCTTTGGAGCAGGGAAATGTATGGATGCTTCAAAGAAATCACTGGAGTTTTATTTTTTTCTTTTATTCTTTAAATGTGATATTAAAGACTAGTTTTCCTTGATGCTCTTAGGAGTAGATTAACTTAATTACTGAACCCCTCCTCCTTTAAACCAGCTCGAGGCATTGTTTTTGGCAAAGTTATAAATGATTGAAAATAAGAGGTTATAATTGTGCATGTTAAGCAGCCATAACTTTAGTTTTCATTTTCAGCTCCATCTACAATACTTCACAGTACTTTTTGACATAAAATGTAGACTGAGGCCATGAAAAGAGCAAAGCAAAGGGGGCTTGTGTTTATCACTTTGATATCATTCTTATTTAAGCATTACTTAACTAGCAGAACATCATGCAGAGTTCGTGGATGACTACAGCTTGCAATTCAGATTCACTGCCTCCCCAAACAAATGATGACCTGGTAAGTGTGCCCACACCCTTACATAACAATGATATTTATAATTAAAGGGTAAAAATATATGGCCCCAAATATTCTTGGAAGATAGAGAGCTTTGTGAATCACCTAGTAAGACTCTCCATCTAATAGAGGGTGGTAAGGATCATGTGAGTAAAGGGTAATGAAAAAATGATAGTCACGTATGTTTCTCTTCAAGAGCCAGATGCTGGAGGCAAGTGATTCCACTCTAATTTTCTTTCTCTTGCTTGATTTTTTTCCCCTCTTTTTAATGTATATTTGTGGTCTTCATTGCTGTGGAAGAAAGCCAGAAAACGTGACCCCTAAGTACTCTAGAGGCTCAAAATCTATTGCTTTCCTTAAAGAGAATTTCTTATTTAGCAGACTGTTGTGTCCAACTTGTGATTTTTAGAAAAAATCTCTCATAATGCTGTGTTAGGAAGGGACACGAGACTTGGCAGCGTGAGAACAGAAGCGCTGTTGTAGAGAAGTTAATATGTACAGCTGTAACTAAGACAGAATTGGATGCTCAGAGTTGCACTGTAATGTCTTCAATATGATGTAAGATTAGATATCAAGAACATCTAAATCATTCTGACACTTATGCTGAGTTGCTGCTTTACCCAAAATGACACGTACTGTTATTCCTGGTTTTGTCTGTTGGGGTGAATATTTTCTGCCTGTACTGGTGTGATGTGGTTACTGTTAATCTGTTCCTTTCTGTTCAGTCCTTTTAGAGGTATTTTGTATATCTAATCCTCAGCATCCGTCCTAAGTATCTTACATGGATGCCTGGAAAGAATTCAGGAGAAAGGCCAAATCCTTCCATCACCACAGCAAAGCAGTATCTGGGCTGTTTGGCAGAAGTTAAGTCAATGGGGTGCTGTACTACCATCAACAGCTCCAGCAAGCTGGCACCTTGCTGGAGGGAGTGCTGTGGAAAGCGTGCCCAGCTGTGGATGCTGGGTGCACAGGAAGGTGGTGAATTTTAATGGTGCATTTCTAAAAGAAAGAAAAATTGTTTGCATTACTTAAAGCAAGTGAGATCTGAATGTTATTACAGTTTATGATTAGCAAAGAAAGGCTGTGTTTCGAAGGAGGTGAGGGATTCATCACATGATATACCATAAACATGGGATTAATTCTGACATCCCAAGCCCAAGAACTGAGTGTCTAAGTTAAGTGAATTGTCCAAATTTCTTTAGTCTTTGAAGAGATGAGTAGGTGCACAGTAAGGGATGAATACACAGGTATATCCAAAAATGTCTCTCACCATTGCCTACAAAGGGAGATCGATGACACTGTTAGTATTGGTTAGGTGAGATGAAGCTGGGCGTCTGCTTGCAGGTGTCTATGAGATAAGCTTTTTGTGCAGTTGATCAAGAGGGGGTGGTTTCTCCTGAGAATAATTTAGACCATTTCAGGTAGGTTCACATTTCTAAATTATTCACTGAAGAATCAATCCATAGCTTTACCTGTCTGCATTACTAACTGGGTGCCTAAGCTAAAACCTGAATACACAATGAGAGTGCAACTTATAACAGGGTGCATATTCCTATAGGTCCTGAAGACATGCTTAAAAAAGGCAGGGTTTGTTGCAACACCAGTTTCTAACCTTTTACTGACAGAAATACTCATATCAGCCTCCAGCAAATAATGTTATCTATTAGGGCTTGACCATATTTGTGCTCCTAAAGAAAGTGCTTAGCGATGACTGGGCATACCTTTACAGTAATGATTATCAACCAATAAACAATCTAGGCTTTTTCACAGTTCCTGCAGAAACTGAAATAGTGTATTTTATGTCTTCAACTGATACCTAATTTAATGAGCGCATGGAAATATATAATCCAGAAATAAAATTAGGGCAATATCCTTACTTCCTATCAGCTCCTCTCAGGCTGCTGCAGGGCAAAGGGCCTTTTCTGTATTAATTATGTCCAGTGTGCTGAAAGGTTTGGCTAGAGCCTTAGCCAATACAGCTTGGCTCGAGCCTGACAAGGCTAGCCAAGCCTTTTTCCCTACTGACGTGACTACCAGGGCTGACAGCTGCCAGGTCCTGTTGTCCTCAAACGGAATTTTTCAAAGGTTCCTCCTCAAACTGTTGCCACCGACTGTGGTGGCTTTCTAGGTCAGCAGTTTTGTGTATATCGCATGTATTTGCCAGCCCACCCTTGTAAATTCTGTGCCCAAAGAGACTGCTTTGAATGAAGTCACTCAACAATTCACATGTGAACGTGGCCAACATTTAGCACCCTCCTTTTGTCCCAGTTAAGTTGATTCTTCAGACCTGGACTGAAGTAAGCAGCTGATCTGTATATCCATAAGATTGGCAGGAAGCTTGTGTAAGGCAGCTCGAAGAGCATATGACCTGATGGTTTGAGAAGGTGCAAAGCTGTTAACCCTGTCACTGCCTTTCAGAAGTGCTGAATTCAGAGAATAATGAAACATCACTGCTGCAACACTGTTTCAAGCAGTTTTTATTTAGGCAAAGAAAGACTCATATACCTTTTCTGGGATGACAGAATATGTTGCATGCATCAGCGACCACCACCTGTGTGTCTGGGGTGGTATCTTTATTGGATAATATAAACTCCTGTGTCACATAATGTGAAGAAACTACCTGCATTGGTAATCCTGAACCCTGGCATAAGTAGGGTGCTTGCTGTACTCATACCTTTCTCATCTCCAGACTGCCAACCTCAGACTTTCCTTCTCTCACCTCATTCTGAATTCTGGCTTTCACTATTAATTAGAGGTCAACTCTGTACTGCCAACACCTGTTTAAATTATCAGGCCAAATTTGAAACTTCAGTAATGAACTTGCCCTGAGTTATGCCATGAGGATGAAAGTCAAAATCAAGCCTTCACCTAGGCAGAAATTGTAATAAGGCAAAGAAAATGCTGTGCACAAACATCTGGATTCTGCACTTGAAGTCTAAGTTGATGAAAGATTATGAAAGCGCAGGAAGGATGCAACGATGTTTAGTAGAAAAGGTGAGATGGCTGAAGATTAGATCAAACAAAAATGAGGACGAAAATCATCATTAGCTGTATGATGAGCATTGCTGTCCTGTATAAATGGTAAATTAAATGTAATGACATGGTTATTAATAGGAGGATTCACACTCATTTCAATATTCATCTGATTATATGAAAAGATGGTTGCAAGAGATGTTTCTTGGGAACAGAAGACTTGATTCAGTCCTTGAACAGGAAGGGTTTTAGCTATAGTGCTACACAGTAACCTATTTTAAAAAATATTATTATTCTAAGTAAAGGGGTACCTTTTTCTTATTAAACTTGGTCTATTAGTCGTTAAACCAAAATAGCAATATTTGCGCTGGTAAGAAATGGATGTTACCTGCTTTTTTATGTCTTTCAGTCTGATGCAAGCCCTAGTGTCTTCTGCTTTCTTGGTGAAAAGGATAAAATGCTGCCCCAAGGCTGTTTGCATAGCAATCTGCTCTTATCTGGAGATGAGCAGAGCCACTGGATGGGAAGGAGCTCGATGCTTTAGTCTGTGAGTGAATAGAAATGAACTGACCTACAGAGAGAGTTTCATTTGCATAACCTAGGTGTTGTGTTGGGAATCTCTGTAACTCGCTTCCAAACATTTGGGAAAGGGAGAAGGAACAGCCTACTATAACTACTTGGAAACTCTGCATCCCTGGTAGTGAAAGCTGTACTTGTAGGCTTGTATAATGACACTTTTCTCTCCAGCGAAGATTGCACATGACTTCAGAAGGTCTCATGGAAGGCAGGAAGTTGCAGAGAGGTTTGTGCTTGAAGTTTACAGAGCAGGGCTGAAGCCTCTCCAGTCTTTGCCGCTGATGACATAGAGTGATTGTAACTTTGCCACATGTTGGCAAATAAGACTAACACTTTCTCAGGCCCTGGAGACAGATCTGAGTAAATTTCTTCTCTTCAGTGGTACAAATACGTGAATGTCTCTTCATTGCTTGCCATAGTGGCTGGAGAAAGAAAAGCAGCATTGTAAAGGTTGCTTTCACAAGGGACCCAGTTACTAAATCTCTGCTAACAATTTTCTCTGTATAGGTGCAAATATGGATATTTAGCACATGCTGTACTTGATGATAGTGTGGTTTTTTCACACTTATGAGAGCTTTTCAAGTTTTACCCACAATAGATGGTTGCAAGTATAAAGGATACTCATGATATTCAACAAACATTTCAGTAATCCTAGGGATTTCTTGGGGGTTCCTCAGAGGTGTTTTTGCAGATGGTACTTTGTTTTAGAGAGATTTCTTGGGTTTTAATCTGATTAGTGTAGCTTTTTACTTTTCTTGATCATGAATAATATTGCAGATGCAAAGAAGTGTCATTTAGATAAGACATATTTAAAACTACTATAGAACTGATGGATTTGCTTTTAAAGCAGTTGCTGTTTCAAAATAGCACTAGCAAATATGCTCAACAACAAACTTGTGAGGGAATTATTCCTAATGGAATCAGTTTTAGGGAAGGGAATTGCAAGATATCCTGGAGTGACCTAGTGTGTAATAGGGAAAACATCAGTAGGATGGTGAAAGCCTGGTTTAACTTCAGAAAATTGTGACTAACAGCAAAAATAGTATGGGGGGGGGGGAGGGCAAGGGGGGGGAGGGGAAGGGGGTTGGGGGATAAAGAAAAAGAGGCAAAACAATAGAAAGAAAAGAAAGGAAGTGAGATAATTTATCTTCACAGAAACAGTCTTATGTCAGACTTTCACAAGTAATGCTGCCTTTTGTTGAGAACGGTCAGCAACAGACAGAAAAGAATTCCTTCAGCTGAGAAAAATATGATGTTTTTTTTCTATTGGGAAAAAAAAACAAAACACAACAGCAGGCATTTCTAGGGGTTTCCTCTCCTGCCTAGCCCCCATTCCAATAATGTCCTGGTTTGTGTAGTGCCTGCATCTAACTATTGGTAAACACAGATTTCTGTTTCTTTTTGTAACAATCAAGAAGAGCAGCAGCACTGTAGCATGTTTATGAGTGTATTGTTTTGCCTCATTGAGGGACACTTCTCCCTGGGGATAGGAGTTCATTTATCTTCATGTTAGCTCCAGAGGGAAATTGTCTCAAGCAGAGAAAAGTTAGTTGTAGTAAGCTGTGTATGTATGTGCCATGTTTTGATGTAGTTCACTGACAGCTAGTAACCAGACCTAATCCGTCAAACTCATTTCACCTAAGACCTAAAGTATAACTCCAATTTTGATCTTTAAGGTAAAAGCATCACACAGCTGCTTGACTCCTAACTTTCTGTTTTTCAGTAAAAACCTTTACTTCTTTCCTTCTATTTTACTTTTTTTCTTATTTCCTCTTCAGAAACATTACTTCTTTCAGTTACTGATATGTTGGTGTTCTCTGCTTGTTTTAAAAAAAAGCAGCCAGTAGTACTATACACACTGTTTATTAAGTATAACATGTTCTCATGCAGTCACTGCATTAACATGTCTTATGTAGCTGAGCCCCTATCCTTACCCGTCACATAGTTGTTCCTAATTGGGTATTTCTTACCATTCTTACCAGCTTGCTACCCTAAGTCATATCTTTCATATTAATCATAAAATTGGAGTTGCTTACAGGTGTTAAAGATTTCTTGACAATTTTACAAGAACAGGAGTCTTGATTGTAGGTCATAGCTATTAGCAAACCAGATTCCCAGCTATAAGTCCCTTTGGCTGTTTCTATTTGACTACTGGGAAAAAGCAGAAAGAGAAATTATTCTGCACCTCAAATTCTGCCTCTGAGTTTAAGAAAGTTCTGTCTCACCGTCTTGAAACAGATCTTATTTTTATAGTCTCTGTTTTTAATTTTTTCAACTGTTGCAGGGTTGGCAATGTCCTCTTTCTTCTTTCATTTTGAAAGCTGCTATAAAAATATTCTTGTGGAAGCTGAAAATGCAACACAATGTTCTCTTGATGCTGATATGCTTCATGACCAAAAGCTTGTCTTCTTCCTGTACTATTTTTATTGTTTCTGGTGGCACTATAACACATACAGCGATTTGCAACAGAAAAGAGAAAGAACAGCTGACAAGGATAATTCCTTATAGACTGCCCCTAAAAAAGATGACCAGAAGATGCTGTTTCTTATCTCTTCATCTGTCATTTACTTATTGAGGGAAAATAAGGTTATTATATATCTTTATGAATATTAATAATGCCAGTGACTGGCGGCACAGTAAGCTGGTGGCCAAGGGGCAGTGCTGTGCTTCTGGAAAATCCTCTCACGAATGCCAAAATTTCCTAGATGTGACAGTTTTTCAGGGCACATTGCACTTAATTCATTTGGCCGAACCAAAGATTTACAGTTTGAGATCTTAGCTCGTATATGAGGTTTAGGAATTATTTGGCTTCACTTTGGCCAAGGATTGTGTGATATATTGTTTTGGTTTTGAATTTTTGTTAATGATTAAGAAACATATGGATGAATACTTTAAATCTGAAAGTAAGTAAGGAGTAAAGTATATGGTGTTACTCTGAGCATCAGGCCAGGTAGAAGCTTCCTAAAATTTTCTATTTTACTTCTGTATGATGTGTTACTCTTCTCACCCCTTAATAAACAGACATACACAATGCTTGTCAAATTGTAGTTTTCTTACATTAAATGATTAAAGAGTATTGAACAGGGTTTGCATTGCTGCACAAATACTATCCAATAAGAAACCTTATCATAAAGCCCTGACAACTCATTTCTATTAGCAAAAGTTTCTTTATTATTTTCTACTGGACTGTCTTTCAAAATTCAGAGTTTGTGGAAGAAGTTGGCAGCTCTATACATGCCAGCTTCTGTACATGGCAGTTCTATACGCAAAGATTGCTATTAGCATTATATTTTAATTGTGGCTAAGCATTATTAGTATAAAAGCAAAGCTATAAAAGATGATTTTTCAATTCCTTTGCCCAGGACATGGCTGAAGGAATCATGCTAGAGTGAAGTATATTACACCTAAATTGATGATATGAAATACAGTTGCTACATACCATTGAGAGCTGTAGGGAAAGACAGAGGTGATGTTTCACTGAATACGGCTGAGTGCATGAGTCTTGACAATGCTTTCAATCCACAGAAAGCATAAGCATGGTGGTTTTCAGTACCATAAGAAATGCCAGCACTCCCCTGAGCTCAGGAAGCACTTGTTTCAGCCTTGATATTACTGTCATGCAGGAGAACTTAAAGAGAAAAGTGCTCTGGTAATCCCTTGGAGAATGTAAACCACAGATTTTTCTGTGAAGTTGCATAGCTATGGGGTATTTCATTGACAATCTTGTATGACGTAAGACTTTCCTTCTGAAAGTCAGCTTTTTTATTACAAAGTTGTGCTAAGTTGCTATATTTGCAGTAATTGCAATGATTGATTGAACTAATATATATATAATAGAAGTGTTAGAATTGAAGATGCCAGTGGAACTTTAATTTGGTTCTCTTTTGCATATACAGTATAATATAATCTTTAATTATGTGAATATGTACTATTTTATTCACACAGCTGTATCTCCGCATGTATCCAGAATATTCTAATGATAATACTACCTGTAGGTCCGTTACTGCTCTGCAATATTGATGTCACTTAGTCTGAATTCTCAAGCACAAATTTTACTTGTGTTCTAGGAACTTACATATCGGGCAAGCATGCTATTTGTTTCATGGTTTATATTTGTACTATGCTCTCTTTATTCGTCTTCCGGCTGAAGTTGTGTTTATGTTCTGAATCTGTTCTTTTCTTGAGACGTGACGGCTCAAATCTAGTACTACAGAAAGCCTGCAGGCAGCCCAAGTTGTTAGTCAAGTAGGGTCATAACCACAATGCTGTGCACTGTTGGGTTCAAACACATGCTATAGAGGTAAAAAGAAGGAAACAGGGCTTCTGGTGGTTCATCATCCATTCTCTACCCAGAAATGAATCAGAAGAATTTTGTTTTAGGACATCACCCCCACATACTTCTAAGGTTTGATGATACTGTGGCTGTGACAGTGACAATGTCAACAGTTGTATGAAGCAGTGCCTGAGAGCCATGAGTTCTTTGATAAAAGACCTGGCTGAGATATTGGTGTGGTGAAAACATCCTTGAAAACACAGCTTATCACCAGGGAAGGTTGTAAGGAATCATTACATTAACTTTAAAATTTATCTGCATAGATTGGCTAACACCTGATAGATATTTTCTACTAAAAAGGGTGAATGTAAACCTCAGAATCTCATCCTAGATTCTGAACTCTTATTTATTTTTCCTCTAAATGTCTACCTCTCTCAACATGTTAAAATAATGAGGATGTTGTTTAGGAAGGTGCAGGTACTAAGCTGACAGTACTAGCACATCTCTTCTTTCCAGTATTCTCTTGCTCCCTTCAACTGAGCACGTTCTGCTTCTATTGATATTGGGGATCTTGAAGCAGTTGCTTGTTACTTAATCTATTCAAATATATGCCCCCTGCAAAGTGATGTCAGAACACATGCTAAATATACTAGATTATAAATGAACACTTATTTCTTCCGTGTTGCTTGAGAATCACAGTGTGACTATATGATCTCAAAGTTATTGCATATATACTGCATTTTAACCAAACCAACAATTAACTTGGATTGTCTGTGCAAGTTTGTTATCAGTAAGACATTTCTAATCAGGATAAATCCCTGAATAATAATTTTTATCACTGCAACTGTATTCTTTAAAAAGAAATTTAAATAATAGGTAGAAAACACATTACACAAGGTTTTAACACCATTAACTCCCAATATGCTTCAAATCCATTGAAAACCTGTATTAACAGCACAGGCTAATTTTTAACATTCCTGCACAAGATCTGAAATTTTAGATACAAATCAAAAATAAAGACATAATTATAACTTTGCAAATTAACGAATTCTTCTCTGATGCTCTCAAAACTCTGTCTATCCCCTTCCAACTGCTCATGAAAGTTTCACAGCCTGGCAAATCTCCTTAGCCTTTTGGCGTGACTAGCCACAGAAAAGAAAAGTCTGTGGCTAGAAATGATAGTTGACTGCTGGTTATTTTTTTATTCTTTATTTTTTTGAAACAGTCTGAGCTGAGCTCTTGCCTTTCAGTTCAAGCTTTTACTGTTTGCACAGCACATCTACTTAAAAAAGATAGACTTTTGCTTAATTCTGGAATTCTTTTAGTTTCTATTCTGAAGTCACTGTTGCAATTCATCCTGCAGGTCATCCTGCAGGAATTTTAGGTATTCAGGTGAGCATCGTATAGGCTGCATTGGCAGACAGTTTTAAGCTGCCTTTTGCTAATGATGAGTTTATACTCATTACTTTGGTAGACTATGAGTAGAAACCAGCGTACAGTTGTGACGCAAGCAAGATCAACTGTGCGCAGATGGTGGTCATGCAGTACAGTTACAGAAGGACTTTTTTCCTCTAATGTAGTCCATGATCTTCCGCAAATAAACCTGGGGGAAGTTCAAACTGTCACTGTCCTCCCAAGGAATGGCAAGACTTGCAAGACATGCAAGACAACGATCTCTAAAACAGCAGTTTGCATCCCTGCTCTAACAGTCCAGCTGTTGAGATATGCAGCTAGTAAACAGGGCTAGTAACTGGTTGGCCATGGCTGTGCTTTTCTCACAGCTCATATAGTTCTATTGCTGATACCCTGTTGCTACAGCTTAGGACTAAGCCACAGACTATATTTGACATCAAAGGAAATATTTACACCAGGCTGAAGTTCTGCAGCTGTTCCTGGGCATAGTATCTCTGCAGTACCATTCTTCAGTGCCAGCTGGTGCTTCTTTCACAAGCCCAGAAATGGCTTTGTTGGGAAACGCTGTTCCAGAAAACTTGCTCTTGAAGCCACTATTCACTCCGTGTCTTTCCCAAAGGGATCTGGAAATGCAAGCAGAGACAAGCAGCAGTAGTTACCATGGCTGCTCTTGTAAACTATTCAACCAAAATGCTTGGTGGTGTCATAAGAGCTGGCCTGAAAGCTGTTGCTGTTTGGTGATAGCATACCAGCTAAAACTGGATTGTTAGAAACTACCAACATTGCCATATGGCACTATGTGGCATTCATGTTGATCTGCTGAGAGTCTGAAAATCATATCATCTACTTTGAGTAATGGCAAGGAAATTGATGAAGATCTGGAGATGTTGATCCCTAGATGCAAAAAGCAGCCAGTTCTCCCTAACTTCTGTTGTAATGCCTTTATGTCACCTATCCCAGAAATGCCTTAGGCTGGCAGCAATGCAGATGAGAGTAGGCTGCCTGTTCACATAGCTGAGCTCATATAGAATCATAAAATAGTTAAGGTTGGAAAGGACCTTAAGATCATCTAGTTCTAACCGCCCTGCCATAGGCAGGGACACCTCACACTAAACCATGTCACCCAATGCTCGGTCCCACCTGGCCTTGAACACCGCCAGGGATGGAGCATTCACTACTTCCTTGGGAAACCCATTCCACTGCCTCACCAACCTTGCAGCAAAGAACTTCTTCCTTATACCCAATCTAAACTTCCCCTGTTTAACTTTTAACCCATTACCCCTTCTCCTATCACTACAGTCCCTAATGAACAGTCCATCCCCAGCATCCCTATAACTCCCCTTCAGATACCAGAAGGCTGCTATGAGGTCTCCACGCTGCCTTCTCTTCTCCAGGCTAAACAGCCCAAACTTTCTCAGCCTGTCTTCAGATGAGAGGTGCTTCAGTCCCCTGATCATCCTCGTGGCCCTCCTCTGGACTTGTTCCAACAGTTCCATGTCCTTTTTATG
>WYDI02019059.1:0-11917 GCA_009867235.2 Psittacus erithacus | reverse complement strand
GGCTGTTCAGCCTGGAGAAGAGAAGGCTGTGTGGAGACCTCATAGCAGCCTTCCAGTATCTGAAGGGGGCCTATAGGAATTCTGGAAATGGACTGTTCGTTTGGGACTCTAGTGACAGGACAAGGGGTAATGGGTTCAAACTTAAACAGAGGAAGTTTAGATTGGATATAAAGAAGTTCTTTACTGTGATTTTGGTGAGGCATTGGAATGGGTCGCCCAAAGAAGTTGTGACTGCTCCATCCCCCGCGGTGTTCAAGGCCAGGTTGGATAGAGCCTTGGGTAGCATGGTTTATATGTGAAGTGTCCGCGTCCATGGAAGGGGGGTTGGAACTGGATGATCTTAAGGTGCTTTCCAACCCTAACTTTTCTATAATTCTAACTAAATGTTTACTGAAAGTGTAAGTGTGAAAACTTGAAGTTGAAGGAACTTACAAGAAACAAGAGAAGATAACACATGAGAAAACTTAGAAAACTTCATAGCCCCTCCGCTGGGCTTCACGATATCACTGCTTTATATAACATTGTGCCTATCCTGAGATATCCAGTCTCCACTGTGATGGAGAGTACTTGAAGGAAGTAGTCTGCAGATGATTTCCTTCTGGACTTCTCTGTTGCTGTAAGCAGCCTAGAGAAGGTGTAGGAGCCTGGAAGAAAGCCAGTTCTGACTAGGAATGGCAGACCTCCTTTGCTTTAGGACCTGACGACTGCAGCAAGTCAAGCCCCCAAGTCTGGAAGTTTTACTGAAGGAGGGACAGGCTATGCAGTGACAAGGGATTATGTTCCCTTTCCTTTCCCTCTCTCTTTTCCTTCCCTTCTACCCAGCACAGAACTCAATACAATGAGTTCTTGATCTCTCTTGGATTTCTCTTGGGTAATGCAGTATTAATAATGCTTAATTCAGACAAAGGATAATGCAGTGATAGATCTACAAAAATGCTGGGAGGATATTTTTTTTTTTATCCCACCCGTCTTTCTTCTTGTTTGCTCCATTATTTATACGTCTGCTCCACAGAGCAGAAACCTAGCATTAATGCCTGCGCTAAATCTTCAGTCTGTACTCTCCAGATGGATTTAAATTAGAGACAAAAAAACCAGGAAAACTTACTTTCTATGAAATAAGACTTTATTCTCCTCATCTCAAACGCTGGATCCCCAGTCTAGGATGCAGCTTTTGAGAGCTAATAAGTAATAATTCAGAAATGGAAGAAAGAGCTCTGCAAAGGGAGACAGAAGATAACTGTTTATCAAATGGGTATGAGTGTAAAAACTTCAGGTTGAAGGAGCAAGCGGTCAAGAAACAAGAAGAGATAATAAATGGGAAAAGGTAGGAACCCTGCCCTGTCCTTCACAATAAAACTGCTTTATCAAAACGTGTGCCTACACTAAGATCTCTACTCTAAAGGAGGCAAGATATTTCTTAACACTGATGAATTTAAAGCCAGGAGATCAGGAAAGGTGATAGCTTTGATATCAGCTTACTAACTGTGGTAAAACACAACAGTGCCCAGTCTCCTCCAGGAATGCGGAGCATCTTGATGTAAAAAGAAAGTCTTCACCTGTTTTGCAGAGATTAGGCTTAAAATAGATGGCTTCTGAGGGCATGTGCTGCCAATTAGAAAGGAGAGCAGGAACAGCTATGAAAAGGTAGGATCTTTTACAAAGTAAGAGAACATGTAGATGCTTCTCCACAGAAAACAAAGGTTAATAAAAGCTACACTATTGTCTGCATTACATACAAGAGGAAAAATACCTTGCTCATTAGTTCTGAAAGAATAAATCACAACATATGCAATACCTAATGTGTCTAGCAGTCAGTCTGGAAAGGACATTTTTAGTATCTCATCACAGATTCTTCGCAATGATGAAGTACACTAAAGACATTTGCTTGAACAGGCAATATCCTGGGCAACAAACACAAACAGCAGACAGAATAAATCAGTGCTACGTTCAAACCTTAAAAATGAGCTTATAATAAGTGCTGTGCTTGAAATGCATTAATTTGAAGGACTCCTTTACAGAGTACTAAAAAGGAAACATTGGAGAATGTTTCTGTGGTTATTTATGTCAAATCAGTAACATTTGATAAGATTTATTGTTTGTTTTGGGATATACTCTAAACTTACGTATATTTAAAAGACCTTATGTGGTAGTCATTAAAGATATTATATATATTATGAGACTATTATATTAATATTTTATAACAGAATAATATAATTACTATATACATCCAACTATATGATATAGGTTGTAGAGTCTTCCT
Source organism: Psittacus erithacus (assembly GCA_009867235.2). Taxonomy (NCBI): domain Eukaryota; kingdom Metazoa; phylum Chordata; class Aves; order Psittaciformes; family Psittacidae; genus Psittacus; species Psittacus erithacus. Next base: position 9,657 of record WYDI02019059.1, on the reverse strand, counting down.
CCTTAGAGATGATCAGAGCAGGCAGACAGATTGCACTGCAATAGCCTTTGAAGCCTCCATAGTTTTCAAGGTCTCATATCTGTCAAAAAAATCCTGAAAGAAGCAAAGAACAATTGTGCTGCACAGTGTAATTTTACTCCTCAGTCATTTGCAGCAGGGTAATAGCTGTCAATTGAGTAAGTGTGCATATAAGAGGTACTTGTCAGCACTGCCGACTCAAAATCATGGTCATCTTCCCAGAAACCCATGATTTGGGGTTTTTTTACAGCTGAGGACAGAACATATTTTAGGTCTGCCATTGAGAAATCTGCCTTTTCAGAAATATCTGAATAAAGAAGGAATGTTATTGAGAAGAATAAAAGCCACCAAGGCAAGAAGAGAAAAGATAAAAAAAAAATTAAATTACAAGTAAAAGAGATATAGCTGAAAAGCAAATAGGTAAGCCAGCTTAAAGTAGATAAAAGCTAGGAAAAGCCTGAGTCCAGAATAATGTAAAAAAGAGCAGAATTTGGAACTGTAAAGATTTAGAAAAACTAGAAGAGCCTGATTTGATACTTTAAGATAGAAAAGGCAAACCTTCCAGCACTTCATAATAGAGCATTTGACTCTGCCATAAATCTGATCTTTGCCTGAAGTATGGGGACAGATTGTCAAAGACGGGGGGGGCAAAGAGATTCAGTACATTTCAAAGCAGTGCTTATAATTTCCCTGCCTTGAAGTGGTTCTGTCAATACCCTCTACTTCTGTCATATGAAGCCTACCATAGCTCAAATGACAGTGTAATACACACTTTTCTTATAGAAAACATATACATATTTTTCACATATACTTTCATATAACTGATATGGGGTTAGTTAGGGAATAGTCTTCTCTAGCAAGATCCATTACTTGCCATGGAGCGCAATCTAGAATGCATGCACCTTCCTGCTGAGACTGCAATAATTCATTAAGCAAACTTCTTTAACTTAGTCACTACGTATTAACTGTTTAGAAGCTCCTTATAAAATGTTCCCAAGTATTAGGCAAAATAAGCAATTCCTTAGGGCAGCAATGCAAACACAGTACTTCTTGTGCAGCTACTTCAGAACCTTCAAAAAGCACCCTGAAAAAGTGGGAATACGTGGATTGGAGGGTCACTACTGGGGCAGGGCGGGATGGGAGGAAGCAATACCAAAACTGAAGGGATTCATGGCAGTGTTGGGATCTAGCAGCTCTATCTGATAAGGCTCTCTCCATTCCCTTCACAATCCTTTATTTGCCCCTTCATTCCCTTCTCCCTTCCCACAGAAATAAGAAAATGTTGCTGCTCTACTAGATATGGAAGATACTTGCACTGGTTTTCACCATTTTACTATGAGCAATTTAGATCCAATTCCTCTTTGCCTAGTCTCACAAGACTGCTCCTCTCAAAACAAAAAACAGAGCTTCAAACACAAACATGCTCATACACACAGAAGGAAAAAATCCACTTGTTGGAATATTTGCACATTCTCTGGAAAACTCTTAAAATTCACAAATGGTGGGGCACAAACACCTTTTCCAAGCAAAATTTCCAGACACATTTATAAATAAAATGAACGCTGAGTCTTCTAGTCAGCAAAGTAGTATAGAAACAGTCAAGCTAAGTATTTGAAATTGCAATGAATACTAGCCCGCCCTACATTTAAAAAGCACATTCACTAACCCATGTTTAGGTTTTCTTCTCTTTCTTTTTTCTCTCTTTCATAGAATCATAGATTAGTTAGGGTTAGAAAGGACCTTAAGATTATCTAATTCCAAAACCCCTGCCATAGGCAGGGATACCTCACACTTGCCTACAATGCTATATGAAAAGTAATGGAATTTACATGACTTTGAAAAAACATATTATTAAAATATGAATAATAAATCATGACACCTGCTTTCAGAAAAAAATGAAAACACAAAGTAGTTTCTGACAGTGATCCAAAGGTAGTTTCAGGTGACCTTGAAGAGATGTGGCATACAGCAGTGCTTCAGTTTAGATGAGCTACATAAGTACAGTGATTGTAGTCACTGATTCAGCAAAACAAGAAGAGGAAAATTGGGTTTTTACTGTGGAAGAAAGTCACCCTGTATGAATTCAGTATCAGCTCAAGGAAATACAGTGCCAAACTGTAAATCACAACCAGGGACAGAAGAACTAAAGGTGCAGATGCAAAATTCTCTCCAAATTTCTTCATTTTTGTAGAAGTGATTCGACTTGCTTTGATAAACTCCTAATGTACTGTGGAAATGGGTTTACTAGACATACAGTGAGTGTATCATCTGGTTACCTGCCAAGGAATGTACAACTCACTGGGAACCATTGTGTTGATTTTGAAGTCCCAGTGAAAGTAAATGCCTATTAGCTTAAAGGGTCAAACAAGTGAGCAGTGTCAACAGGGTTTCAGATATTTTCATCCCTGTATGCAATCATTACTAAATTCTTTTTGTTCTGTGTGTGGGTTCAAGCCTGAAAAGACATTAGTTAATCCCTGCTGATTGTGTTATAAGCGATCATACTAATGGATGAGGACTGCTAGTAGGATAAGAAGCCTTTAACCTCTAGTTTTCTGTTCAAAGGATATCTGGGTCGATAGCAGTCAGAAGTCTTTTATCACTTGATGGCTTCAAGATGATGCGAATGAAATAACAATGGATGAATCCTCTTTCTAAAGCACAGATCAAGTTTATCAGAGAAAGGGTACGGAGGTTTATTTTAAAGAGCTGCAAGGGGTCAGCTCCACAGAGCACAAGGATACTTAAGACAACTTTAAAGGTGGCAAAACATGCTTACATCTGCACACAGCCTCTAACTCTGTTTACATCCTACCTGGCCCTGTTGCACTGCTCTTCATGGTAAGATAAAAGGCGTTTATTTTATATTAAGAACTGAAGGTACTTTCTAGGCATTCAGAGTGTGTTCAGAGGTCTTCCAGGCATGGAGAAGAAAAGGGCAAGCAGGGAAAAATTACTAAAGCCCTCCCCTTTCTCCTTTGACAGAGATTTCTTCTGTACATCATGGGGTGTCTCATAGTTAAATTTATTTTACTGTCTGTGTAAGAAACCTTCTGAGCAATCAGAATTTCACAAACTGGAACTGTGAAGCAACGAGCCCTCTAATAGCAGCATGCTGGGTGCATCATTCACAGACAGATGTGCACACCTGCTCAGCAGATATACGCAGTTTATACACCTTTCTAGGTTTTGTTTCCTATTATGCCCACTCTCTTCTGAGAAATGATTTACGTGTTCCCCAAACCCAAACCCCTCCCCTCTGACGTCTCTCAGAGGGTCTCTGGTGGTCATAGGGAGGAAGGCTCCAAGTCTTCCTCATGAGCGAAATTCTGAACTTCGCTTCCGGCACATGCGTTCAAGCCTTGCAGTTACATAAACTCCTTATCTGTATCACATATTGGTGCAGGTGTGCCTATCACTGACCACAAACTCCCTTGGCTGGGGTCCACATCCTGGAACCCCATACCCTATAGACTTTCTGTTCTGCCTATAGCTTGCTCATGACAAAACCTCCTACATTTTCTTACAATAGTCACAATCCCCCCTTTTCTTTTTCTTGCTTTGTTAAGAGCACCATACTGTTTCTTTAAATTCCTTATTCTCTCCCACCAGGTTACACATTTCTGAGCTTCCCACAGTCTTTTGGCTTGTCCCACAGCCTTCATCATCAGAATTGGAGGATGTGGTTTTGGACTTTCTGTCACTGTGGTTTCAAATTTTGTTTGCCCTATGTGTTGGATCTGCCTGCTCAGAATGGAAAGCAAAAGTAATATAAACAATAATCCTAACATTACAACAATTCCCATAAGGATACCTTTCAATCCCCCTAAGTTCCACCATTTTTAATTCCACCATTTTTCTAGTCCCAAGTCAAACCTGTTCCAAGCTCGTACTGGGACATGAGCCACCTTTTTCATTTCATCAACCAGGATTTCAATGGCTTTTCCCTCATCTATTTGGAGGTAACAGTTTGTGAGACTGAATTTTCTGCAGACCTCCCTCTCCATAGCTAACAAATAATTTAAGGCTAGTCTGTTTTGATAGACTGCCATTCTTAGTTTGCTTCCCATTTTTGCCAGTTTTAGAGACCCTCCCCAGTGGTACTTGTGATTATTTCAGCCACTGCTTGGAGTCATATAATCCTACTCAACATGTAAATCAGAGTGCAATACCCATATAATCCACCTTCAGCCCAAGTGACTGGGTCATAATAATGAATAATCCATTCAGGGGGCCATTCATTATCTTTCCAGTTTCCTATTTGTAATGCCACCTTCTCCGGACAAGCTCTCCATAGACTGGAACTCCTAATCTTTCTCTCCTATTGATGGATAACAAGAAAAAAACTTGGGCTTATAGTGCCTAATGTGCAGGTTCCATACCATTTCTTAGAGAGCTCACTGTAAGCATATTTTCCACAAATCCAGTACAACCCCTTTGGGGCTTCCCAACTCTGGTGCTTTTGTCTAATGTCCAGCTCTTGCCTCTTTCTGTTAGATTTCTTACATCATTTTCCCATGTGTCCCATTTACTTTGGCTATTGTTGCAGACCCACACATTTTCACAAATTAGTTCACCTACTTCCTTGATAAAGTTGGGGTTTTCTTTTAACCTCCACCAACAACATTTCCCTACAATATTAGTCTGCAGCTCTCATTTGGCCAACCTGATGTACTTAATATTGTTCCATATATCATTCCTAAATATATCTACCTCTTGGGATTCCCAGGGCCATTGGTCTCCCATATTAGTTCCCCCACACACAAAACAACTGGTTACATTTAAAGCCTTTGCTATTATTCTCAGCCGAGTTAATAAACAAGTTCTGGGCTACCACAGGGATCTCAAACCTAGTAGATGATTCCAATTCTTGACAAAAATAGTGGAATAATAGCTCATGTTCAGTGTCCTTATAATTAATTGCTCTCACTTTCACATGTATTAAGGTTCCTGGATCTGAGCCACTGCCGTTAATTTGCAGGCCAAAAGTGTGTTCGGCCATTTTCCAATCCTCACTCCAGGTTCTGGGTCTATTTATGGTTAAGTTCAGCAGGTTGCGCTGGTTCCTCCTGCATCCACTTGGGGCTGTCAGTTTCTCTAGCTTAGCTACCTACTGTCCTTTCTTCTCTAGTGCCTGAGTAGATTTCCCTGGAGTAAAATCTGTAGACCAAAAAACACAAGTCCAATAGGTACAATAATTCCAATTCTTTGTACAAGTAGAACTCGCCACTTTAGATTTGTACCTCCAAGAGGAACACATATTTTTGATCATGAGAGTAGGTTCACACCCAATCCATACTTCCACAACCTCCTACCCATCTGCCACTGTCTATTGCTTCACAAGCATCAAATAAACACACTAGCTGGCTTATCCCTATTCTCTATCTTAGTTTTTCCTAGAAGAGTCCCATACTCCCCCAGGGCCCTCACTTCCAGCCAATATCCATTTGGATCCAATGGGGGGTCAAAACAGACTGTTTTATTTTGCTTATTCCTACGTATGGAATACGTAACCCCCTCTTGTAAACACAGGCCCTCATAGCAATAATGGGTATGGTATATTAAGGTCTTGGTTACCTTTTGTCCCATCCTGGTGGTTTTCAGGCATTCGGTACAACTGTTGAATTATCTGTTGGGATCTGGCCACTACTGTGACCATGGCAGTCACAATCATCACCTTGAGGGTACTCATCTCTGCACCCCTCTTTGCCTGTTGTGTTGCCACCAACAGCGGAGGTTATAGCTCTTGCTGGCAGAGATTTTCTTCTCAGGTTTACTTATCTTTTGGCCACTTACCCAGCCCTACCACCAGGACTACTACTCTTGTTTCTATTATAGTACGATAAGGGAATATCAGGATCTCTATTCCAATTCTAGTTCTTTTTACTTAGTCCTTCATTAGAGGTGGGGATTAAAACCTGTGTTTTCTTGGATATCTCAACAACTTTTGTCTTTGATTACTAGATATCCTTGTGTATTTTGGCAGTACCCAGTTATCTTTTGTAAGTTTTCTATTTTGCACTCTAGAAAGAGAGGGCTTCCTCTTTTTCTATAACCTCGACATCACAAACATACTGGTTCTAATGTTATTTCAGTGTTAAAATTCAAGGTACTCCTACACTGTCCACACTTGGCAATTATGGTTAGTTGACAATCTTTACACTTTGTACAGAAGAATGCCCTGGCTTCTTCTGATACTATGGGGCACTGTTCTCTGTCATTCCCTCTACCATGCAATTATTGTTCACTTATATCTGTTAGATTTCCACAAGCTACCCGCATGAGTCAACCTGATCTTCAACTCTGTCCCAGTCAGACCAGTTCCCACACTTGTCACACCAGAAATAGTCTCTAAACTGTACTCAAATGGTTTGTTCACAGCCAAAACACTCAATGCAGAGTAATGGGTTGCATGAAAAATCCTCAAACCAATGTATAGGACGGTGCCAGTTAACAATCAGTTCAATGCTGAGATGCTGGCAATGTCCAGTATTATTTCTGCTCATTCGAAGATCAATCTTTGGACATTTCCTTCGTGTTTCGTTTTCAATCAGTTTGGTAGTCCAGTCACTGTAAGAAAACTTATTGTCGAGTTATTTTAAATTTTGGATACCTTGCTTGCGTGTTCCATCTGTTTTCTTTTGGGGCCTCCACTGGCCCTTTTACTCTGTAATGGTGCATCCACCCATATTCCTGGGACCTAACTGCCGTTTCTGTGGTGAGTAGGACCTGACATGTCCCATCCCACTGCAATCTCAGTGACTCTTTCTTTCCATGTCTTGATGAGAACCCAATTCCCCACTTTGATCAGATGAACCTGCATCTCCAGCTTTGTGGTCTGGGGTAATAAAACTCGTTGGTACAAATTATGTAGCTGAGATGATATTTCTTGTACATAGTAGTATATGTATTTTCCCCCACTTTCCCAAGTGGGTACCTCCAAATTGTGGTATAAGTAAGGCAATCCAAACGACATTTCATAGGGGGAAAGACTGATGTCCTTCCTATGGGCAGTTCATATTCTGAATAGCACTAGAGGTAGACAGCCTAAGGCATTCCGGCCTTGAGAATTAGTTTAGAAATGTGGGGTTTGAGAGTCTGATTCATTTGCTCAACCCTGCCTGAGCTCTGTGGATGTTAGGGAGCGTGGTGCTGCGAGGTTATCTGCAAATCGTCAGAAACTGATTTTAAGATTTTGGCCGTAAAATGGGGTCCCCGATCAGAGTCTTTTGTATCAGGGATCCCAGATCAGGGAATTATTTGTTCTAATAATATTTTTATAATACTGCTGGAGATGGTCCTTATTACAGGAAATAATTCAACCCAATGGGTTAAATGATCTACAATTGCCAGTAAATATTTCCATTTTTGGATTATGGGTAACTCTGTAAAGTCCACTTGTATTCTCTGAAAAGGTCGTAAACCTAAGTCCCTTCCCCCTGCTACCCGGGATTGCTGTAGTTTCTTATCGATTCTTTGACAGGTTATACATTGGTTTGTGATTTGCTTAGCAACTGTATATATTCCCTTACATCCAAAAGTTTTAAGAAAGGTCTCCACTAGAGCCGGTGTGCCTCAATGAGTACTTTCATGCAATTTACGGAGCACCTCCCTCATGGTACTCTTGGGTAACATCTGTCTCCCGTCTGAGAGTGCCCATTTGCCTTTTACATGTTCTACTGTCCCAATTTCTTTTAACTCCTCTGTCTCCTGTTCACTGAATGTTGGGCATAGTTCTTTTTCCTGAACCGGTATCAGTGTCCTGAAAGTGCAATATTCCTCCTCAAGTGCCACTGCCTTCATTGCTTGATTTGATTGTTCATTTCCCCAGGCTGTCATGCTGTTCCCCTGTTGGTGCCCTTTTATGTGCACTATCGCAAGCTCTTGAGGTATTAATAAAACCTCTAGCAATGTTTTAATTACTGCCTCATGGCTCAGGTGTTTGCCTTGGGAGGTTTTCATTCCTCTCTCCTGTCAAATTTTCCCAACGCATGAACTACTCCCCAGGCATACTTAGAGTTAGTATAAACTGTTCCAATCCCTTTTCCTGTTTCCCATAATGCTACTACCACGGCATATATTCACACATTCGGGCTGACCAATGGGAGTTAACCTGCGCTTACTGTGATTAGGTCTATGCCATCTATAACTGCATAGTCACTGACTCTTTTACCATTTATTACTCAAGATGACCCATCTGTAAACAGGTGTCCCCCTTCCTTCAAAGGGATCTCCATTAAGTCCTCACAGACTTTCATCTGATAATCTATTATTTCTGAACAGTCATGCCCCAGACCTTGATTTTCTTCTGTCCCGTATAGGAACTGAGAAGAGTTAACACAGGAACTCACCGTTAAGCTTAAGTCATCTCATTCCATTAACATAGCCTCATACTTAAGAATTCTGGAATCTGTCATTCAGTGCCATGACCTCTGAATCAGAATCTTTCAACACAGCGTGGGGCATGTAAACCACAGGCCTGGCTCCAAAGGCTAATTTCCTAGCTTCTTCCACTAACAGGACAGTGGCAGCTATTGCTTGTATACATGATGGCCAGCCCTTGATTACCAGACCTAATAATTTTGATAGAAAAGCTACTGGTTTCTTGTACACCACCCCCCACCCCTCCCATTCTTGGGTAATTACTCCTTTTGCCGTACCTTCGGAAGTATTAACATAGAGCACAAAGGATTTGTTTAAGTTCAGTAATACCAATGCAGGGGCTCGTACTAATGCCTTTTTAATTTGCTCAAACCATCCCACTTCATCTGGCGAAAAGGACACCTTGGTATGCTGGGATGTGAACTTATCATATAGAAACTTTACCTTTGTGCTATAGTCTTCGATCCATATATGGCAAAATCCAACTAACCCCAGAAACCATCTAACATCCCACACTGCTTCTGGTACTGGGAGTTCAATGAGTCCTGCAATGCTTTCTGAGCTCAACCTTCAGGATCCTCAACTCATTAGATGCCCAAGATATTCAACTTTCTTTTCTACAAATTGCACTTTGCTCTTGAACACTCATATTCCTTGCTGCCCTAGATAATTCAGCAACTTCACCGTTTCTTCCTCCACGTCTGATTGTACTGCCCCAGCCACTAGTAAGTCATTCACGTATTGTAAGACTGTTACAGTGTCCTCTTGTTTATTTTTTTCCATGATACCTTCCAATGCTTGTCCAAATAGATTTGGAGCCTCTGAAAAACCCTGGGGGAGTAGAGTCCACCTCAATTGTTGCTTTATTCCCGTGTCTGGGTCTTCCCACTGAAATGCAAAAATATCTCATGACCCCTTAAAAAAGGGGACAGGCCCAGAATGCGTCTTTTAAGCCTATCACTGAAAACCATATACATTCATGGGGTATTTTGCTCAGTACTGTGTGTGGGTTAGGGGCTACTGGACCAACTTGTTGATTTCTCTTAGGTCCTGAACCAGCCGATACATTCCATCACCCTTCTTTACCAGTAATATGGGTGCATTATATGGTGACATACGTGGTTCCAGCAATCCATCCTGAATTAATTCTAGAACCATGGAAGAGTTAGGGTTGGAAAGAACCTTAAGATCATCCAGTTCCAACTCCCTGCCATGGGCAGGGACACCTCACACTAAACCATGTCACCCAAGGCTCTG